>LBNU01039250.1:139071-185728 GCA_014162995.1 Artemisia annua
AAAAAAAAAAAAAAAAAAAAAAAAAAAAAAAAAAAAAAAAAAAAAAAAAAAAAAAAAAAAAAAAAAAAAAAAAAAAAAAAAAAAAAAAAAAAAAAACGTAATACTTAAAAGAAATCAACATGATCAAGTATAGGGGTGGCAATTCTCGACACGACACGATAAACGACACGAAACCGACACGAAGTTAAACAGGTTTGGGTTGAGGATAAACAGGTTTGGGTCAAAAACAGGTCAACCCGTCTAACCCGTTTAATAAACGGGTCATGTTTGGGTTGAGCAAGTGTTAAACAGGTCAACACGTGAACCCGTTTAAGTATATAAATAAAATATATAACTTGGTTTTAATGTTGGATATGAATTAAATGTATTTTGTTATGTTCTTAATATGAGTGAATTATGATTAAAACTAAGATTTTATTGAAATTGACGCTTATAACTTATAACTCAGATATCATTGAAATTGTTGTATAGTTATTTGTATGTTATTTTTATCATATATTAGATCCTTATATCATTTTTGCATTTAAGCTAGTTAAATGAACAAACCACCAATCTTATTCATTGCTTGACATATTTGCTTAAACAGGTTAAACGGGTCACAAACGGGTTACACGTATTATGCAGGTTTGGGTTAGGGTTGAGCTTCTTGACACGATTAATAAATGGGTCGTGTTTGGGTTGAGGTTATTTCAACCCGCCAACCCGCGAACCCGAATAGGTCAACACGAACACGACTCGATTGCCACCCCTAATCAAGTACTAACCTTAGCATCAATTCTGTTTTTGTGCTTTGTTATGTTGGTTGTAGCAGCAGATATCTTTATTTTCCATTCTTTCATCTCCTTCTCACATGCTTCTGATTGTGATTTCCATTCTAAAGAAAGGAAGAAAAAATGGTGCCAGATTTTATCAATCACACAATAAACGGTTATATGGTAACTGAAAATAAATCCTATAACGACATCATAAACTATATTTCATTATTTTGGAAAGAAAAGAAAAAAAAGGAGTACCTTGTACTTCTTCTTTCATTGTATCAATTTCTTCAGTAGCTTTTTCTATAGTTGCTTTAAGTTCCTTTTCTCTCTCATCAACCTCAACCAAAGCCTTTTTCAGTTCTTCCTGTGATGATTCTAGCTTAGCAATTCTTGCTCCCATGTCCCTCTTTTTCTCATATTCCAGCCTAAAAGTCAAAGTAATATCAAAAAGTAATTTGAGAGCCAAAACAGTAAAATCAGTGTAGAGATATTTTAAATATATTTAAGTGTTCAATCTACTAAAAAGTATCAACAGCTTGCACGCTAAGAATTTAATGAACGTACTGATATTTCAACTTTGACTGCTGATTGCGCAAGCTAAGCCTTTCATCAGCTAACTCCTGGGCAGCTGCAAGCTGGTTTTCTTCATACTCGCGAATATTTTCCACCCCGACAGACTCACTGAACCTTTTGTAAATCTTGTCAACAATTTCGTTGATCCTTTTCTCCAGAGATAATAGTTTGCGTTGTCTTGAATCTATGTTTTCCTTAATCTGCAAAAGTTAATAAAGCCCTTCCTTATCAGCATTATGCATATTATACGGTCAACAGAATAACAGGCTTGACTTTATAGTTGCAACAGTACCTTAAGAAGTTGAGGCTCAATATAACCAATTTCTTTTTTTATATTACCGTACTCCACCGTCAATTTTGAAAGTTTCTCTTCCATACTTTTCTGAAACAGAGAAATGAAAAAAGATAGTATCAGCGAGTAACTTAAGTGACAGAAAGTCTACAACTCATTGTTACTAAATAAACTCGTTAGCAGGATGATACAGTAGTAAATTCTATTATCAAAGAAAAATCAAATTCTGACAGTGTTCAATAAACCTTCTCAATCTCTGCATACTGAATCTTCTTCTCAAGCCCACTGATCTTCCCAGACGCTTCAGACTCCTTTAAGGACATCTCTCTTATCGACCCAAGCTCTTGTAACTCAGCTTCAAGCCCTTCTTTTTTCTTTTTTAGACCTATTTAACATCCCTTCGTGTAAATAGTACTGCAATAAGACTAAAAACTCAGCTAAATTAAACCACAAACCTTCTATCTTCTTATCATCCCATTTATGTGACCTTGCCTCCATTCCACCACTTGTACCACCAGTCATGGTACCAGCCTTTGTCAATAAGATTCCATCAACAGTCACAACTACAAACACATTGAAAATCAGTTTTAGAAACTAATAAAAACTATTTTGCAAAGATATAAATAAGTTGTCTTTTACCTTTAAATCTCTCCCCAGTCCAACTCAAACGCTTTGCCTCATCAAGATCGTCACAGACTAAAGTATTGCCAACAGCAAATAGAATAGCCTTATCCAATACTGGATCAAATGTGTGATTGTTAAGTTAACAAGTTCAGATGATAACTAACAGTTATTCCATTAGACCTACATGTGCTCAATATAAAAGGGGAAAAAAATGGGGGTATCAAAGGATATTGCATCACATCAAAGATAAGCCTTGCTGTTCCACCTAAGGTACGCAGCTTCTCATAGACTGGCTTTACTCTAACTGAGTGAAGGGGTATAAATGTCATAGGAGGAAGCCTTTGGTCTTTCAAATACTGCACAAGACAAATGATCAGAATAATGCATCATATAAATATGTTGACCAGCTGTTGCTAAACACAATAACCGCAAGCTCAAAACATTAACAACAAAGTTTAGAGTATTATCTACCTTGATACATTCTTTTCCTGTCTGATCATTATCAACAACTACAGCATCCATAAATCTGCCCATAGCAACGGTAACAGCAAGATTATATTTTTTCTGTGTAGGTCTACAGAGTTCAGTCATACGACCATGAACACCAGGAAAAAGACGTCTGAGAGCCTCAACTGCTTGTGACAACTTTGCATCCCTATCATTTTCATGTTTGTCAGCCTTCAATTCACGTAACTGATTCTCCAGTTCACTTATCTTTGTCCTCAACATCTCATATTTTTCTCTGCATAAGTATCACATGTGTTAAGACTCATGAGTACCAGAATTAATACATCTATATTAAAAAAAATGTCAAATCACTTACTTGGAATCTCCAAGTTTCTTCCTGACGTCATTCTGTTCCTTTCTGAGCTTTTTGAGCTCTTCATTATGTTTGCCGATTGCCTCAACAATCTTCTTGAGCCTACTTTGCATTTGTTTCTGTTGTGACTCAAGTTCTTGCTTTCTACTCTCCAACTGCTGGAGATTCTCTTCCAAATTCTTTTGAGCTTCCAGGTCAGCATGCTGTTCCCTATCTTGAACCTCTTTCTCGTCCTGTAACTTAGCAGTTTTCATACCAGCTTCCTCCTTACTGCAGCAAAACAGCTTTGAGAATTAATTGGCCAATAATCTTGAGACGGTTTTGCTCTTGAATCATTAAGTGCAAAAAAAGGATGACAAAAAGACGTACGAAACCACTAACAATTGGTAAATATGGTATGTGCTACTTTGAACTTTTTGTTCTTTACGCAACAGGTCAACTTAACAATACAAACCATACAAGTTATAACAGAGACTATTGTAATTTATAAACTGCTATCTTTTTTCTTCATTGTTTTCCGCTATTTGTTTTTCAGATTAACAACACCAGACAAATACATTTTTCAAGCTGAAGATACACATGCTATATCAAAGGCCTGTTTGCAATAACAGCAGATGAATAAGTACTTACATGCGATTATAAGCCTCCAACTGATCATCAGCTAAATGAAGCTTCCCCCCTTCAGACTGACCCTTTGTTTGTAAGTTCTCAAGTTGCTTGGTAAGGTCCTCCAAGTCATTCCGAAGCTTTTCAATTTCAACCATGTGTTTCTTCTTCTCTACTTTCCTTTTGTCAAGCTCTTTCCCAGTGTTTTTAAGTTTAGCATTTAAGCGAGTTCTCTCCTCCTTCAGCTTAAGAAGCTCTGGTTGCTGTAAAATATGAAAATCATCCATAGTAAGTGTTTACAAACTGAACAATGATATAGAGAGGAAAGACTTCAACAACCTCAAAAATTTTGTCTAGAGCATGATTGTGATTCAAACTGAACCAAAAACATTTATAAATTCGACAGCTCAACAGATTTAGATGTTGTATCAATTTTATTTTAACACTATGGGTTAGATCCTATATCACAACTAAGTCATGATGTTGATTCTCATAGTTTTCAGATTAGTCTCCATTAATGTCTTAATAAACCAAGGAGATAAACCTTATACCTTCCTTATAAAGGTTTTGAAGAAGAAAATAGAGTTTTTCTATAAAAATGTGTATATGAAAGTATGAAGTTGCAACCTGACATCCTACTACCCTTGAGATGAGTTAAAACTGTAGTGAGTGAAGTAGACTTGGTTCAGTCAATCAAAAGAATGTCAGGTCTTTCCACCGCATGCTGGCATATATCTATCACGTAACCTTGACATCCCAATTATTGTCTAATATGTTCAATAATGAGTGCTGGATTTTGTAATATTAAATATAATATATGTTCTCAGTTACAGAGTTACTAACAGCCAAAAAATCGTGATATACTCTCGAGTTTGAGAAGAAAGAGGAGTTAAAAAATAAATAAACAAATAAAGTGGCAATATCTTTTGCATGTTCTCAACATGGACAAAAAATACGATGCTTTAATATTTGGAGAGAAAGGAAAAGAAGGCTGAATTTTTTACAAATATACCTTTCTTATGTAAAAAGGTTACTTTGAATCAGGGGTTGTTTGGTAATTAGTAAAAAATATTATTAAACGCTTATTCCTTTCTCGCTGAATCTTTTCACATCTGGGACCGAAGTTATGACTAAAAATTACCCAATTCCTTACTTCTATCCAAAAAACTTAAGAACGCAACTTCTATGGTTTTTCTACCTTCTTTCCTACTTCTTCCTTTTCAATCCAGAAAAATATCTAGAGAGCAGAGTGTACAAGTTTTTAGTGGTACAAGAGAATAAACTCACATTCTTATCAATTTTGTTTTTCTTCTCAGCAATCTTCTTTTCACGTTTTTCAATCTCCTTTCGGTATTTAGCTTGCTCCTTCTCTTTTATACGTGATTCATTCTCATAACTATCCAACTCACTAATAATTTCCTGAAGGCTTCTCTGTTCAGCTTCAATCTCCTCATTGGCCTTCTCAACATCGTTTTCTATGTTGAATAACTGCCACAAGAAGTGTTCCTTCTTTTTTGATCTCTGCAAGAAACAAGAAAATATATGAGCAACTTCAGTTGAGAAAAAACAAGCTCCCAATAATAATCCCCAAAAGTGTTAACTAGGTTTTAAAAAGTGGCAAAATAGAGTAACTTATAAAGCTACGGCATCAATATAACTGTAACTAAATGCTCGTTTACATTCATGAAGACGAGCATATATGCTAGTAGTGAGATGCCAGATTTAATATGTTAACACAATACATATGCGCACGCCAACATACATACATGTATACACACGAAGTAAATATATAGAAGTGTGTATGCGTGCGTTCATATACACACATATACATGTATGGAGATTAATAAGCCATACCAGCTCCTCTTGCAAACGCATATGCTTCTCGGCCTCCTCCTTCTGCTCCTTCTTCTGCTTTCTCTCCTGGACAATTGTTCTTTTCTTCTGATAAGCAAGAGTTGACTTTTCCTCAGCTGCTCCTTTCTTTTCCTCTAGTTCTTCATAAGCTCTCTTATCTTCATCAGACCCAGATATTTGCTCAAGAAGCACGGTAAGTTCTTTAGGATTTTTAGATGCAACAGACTCCACGTCACCCTGCATTTTAAGAAACATAAATGGTCAATGATAACCTACAAGACAACCACTAGTTTAGCAGAACCACTAAGTCCAATTAATTTGCAGTTGATGCTAAGAAAAGGTAAAACAAGAACAATAAGCAAATTCCATACATGAGCAATTTTATTCCTGAACTTGAATCAATATTAGAGAAGAATTTTTTTAAGGCCCTAAATCACTGCTTGATGAAGACTTAAACATCATCTCGTTATTGTCACATGGGCATTAAAAACTCTCATTTCTTATCTTGGAAACTGATACTGGCCAATATCAGAGAGAACAGGCCCTACTTGCAAGCAAATATTTACTTAGAAGAAATATCATTTATCAACCTACTTGTTCCTCTCTTCAATAACCAGAACTGAAAATGGAAGACATTATTTATCCACAGCGATATTTACAGAAGCCAAAAGTTCCAGAGTTATTCATTGATAATCTCACCCGATTCCTTTTCAAACACAAACTAAAAAAGGTAAAGCAACTTTTGATTTGTTTCCTATAGTTCTCGTACTTCCTCTTTGATTTGTCACCAAAGCAACTTTTAAGTGGCGTAAACCATACTAACTCACCAACGCAATAAACTATCATTTTAATCATAAACATACGAGTCTGAATTCTTTCATATTTATCTAAATATAATAGGAAGTACTCTACATCACAATTGTAACTGTATTCATTAATCGATATATACAAACAAACACGCCAACTGATTATACTTACTCTTTTCAAGACCACAACAGTTTACTATACTCTTCCTAATTCCTCAATCCAAGCATTTAGCATCAAATAAAACTTAAGCAGCATAAACGCAATAAACCATCATTTCAACCAAATAATACAGCAATTTTTCAATATTTTACATCTTCCAAAATATAACCAGAAACACTTGTGCAACATAAAATATACCAAAAAAGAAAACAAGACATTTAAGTGCAGTGGCCGAACTTGAACACTTATTTTGGGGGGGCCGAATTTATTTTGGGAGGGCCGAATCGGAGATTTGTTTGTAAACTCAGCTAAATTACCCCTAAAACCTATAATATTTACACTAGTTGCCGCAACTTTTGGGGGGGCCGGGACCCTCCCCTGCCCCTTAAAAGGTCCGCCCCTGTTTAAGTGGTTCCACTTACATTTATCAAAACCGCAATAATTTACTATAGTTCTGATACTACTATACTAGGCTTACTAGCTCTTTCCATAGATTACGCATCAAAGCAACTCTAAGTAGTGTAAACCGTACTAACGCAATAAACCATCATTTCAACCATAAATACACGATTTTACATTTTTTCATGTTTATAACAAAACCAAAGACACTATATATTAATGTTTGCGTTACTATACTATTCCAACTTCTGCAATCCAAAAAATTACTCAATTAGCATCAAAGCAACTTTAAGCAGCAAAAGGCATATCAACGCAACAAATTCTGATTTCAACAATAAAACGCACAAATTCACTTATTCCTAATTATAATCAACAACCTATAATACCTGAAAAACAGAAAACAAACACACCCTAACGAGTTATAATCCAAACAATTAGCATCAAAGAAACTTCTAGCGCAGTAAACCATATTAACGCAATAAACTAACATCTCATGTTTACAACCATAACACGTTAACACCGGAATTTATTGTTTCGTATATTTCTAGGCATAATACATACCACTTGTGCAAAATATCTATAACTACATTCATCAATTAATATACCTGAAAAACAAGAAACAAAAACTTTAAGCACTGTAAACCATATTAACGCAATAAACTTAGCATCAAAGCAACTAAAAGTGGCGGTAAACCGTATTAAAGCAACAAATTCTCACTTCGACAAAAAAACGCACGAATTTACTTAATTCCATATATTTAGCATCCAATCAACTTTAAGTGGCGCAAACCGTATTAACACAACAAATTCTCAATTCAACTAAAAAACGCACGAATTCACTTATTCCTAAACATAATCAACAACAAATTCTCAATTCAACTAAAAAACGCACGAATTCACTTATTCCTAAACATAATCAACAACAAATTCTCAATTCAACTAAAAAACGCACGAATTCACTTATTCCTAAACATAATCAACAACGAATTACACCTGAAAAACAACAAACAAAAACTAAAAGCAGGCGTAAACCGTATTAAAAACGCTACCTGAAAAACGAGAAAATTCCTAGCCTTAACTAAAATCCCAAGCGTCTTCAACTTATTACTATACTCCTCAAAATTAACAACACGCTCATCAATCCGATACTCGCTACCGCCCGCACTCGTAATCGCACGCGTAAACAACAAATCAGTCCCATCACTCAACCTATAAACCAACTTAACATAAGCCCTACGACCTCTTTGCTCCTTCTCACGGTCATCAAAAGCGTAAATAAGATCCTTTAACTGAGCGCCTCTTAATTGACCAGTACGGACACCTAAAACGAAGGAGATTGCGTCCATTAAGTTGGATTTGCCGGAACCGTTAGGGCCGATTATGGCGGTGAAGTCGTAAAATGGGCCGATTATTTGGTGGCCTTTGTATGATTTGAAGTTTTCGAGTTCGATTTGGTGGATTTTGCCTTGGGATTGTGCTGCCATTGGAATTGAGTTTCTAGGGTTAGGGTTTGATTGATTTGGGGGTTTTTATAAATTTGGGGGTTTTATTTTGGGGGGGATTGGTTTCGTGGAGTGTGAGTGAGAGAGTGAGGGTTTGGATTTTGGAATAATGTTTTTTTGGGGATTTTAGAGTTGGGGAAAGATGATGATTAGTGAAATTTGGGAGGGAAGTTTCTTCCTTTAATATTTTTCATGGAATGAATGAATTTCGAGTCAAATGGATAATTAATTACACTATAGTAGTCGTGTGCTACTTTACCATTAATGATAATTAAGGGGGTGTTTGTTGAAGTTTATATCTTATGACGGGAAAAGATTAACATAGTGTTTGGTATCTAGAAAATGTTGTTTGTTTGTATTTATGTAATGTAATAATTCATTACAAGGAATGACTCATTACACCAAAATCATTCTTTAAGGACCCCTACCTTTTTTTTCATTACATCCTGTAATTGAATCAAAATTACATAAAACTCCACCATTAACTAACCATATTAATAAACTTCTAATCAATAGTGGGTATTTTAGTCTTTTTATTATGATTCCATTATATCTTATCAAACAAACCAAACATGTTAAAAAATGGTAATGACTCATTACATTACATCACTTATTCCATTACATCAGTCATTCTATTCATTTAATATTTCACTTCGTCCTACCAAACGAACCCTAAAGGTTTTTCAAACCCTAGACCATTTATTAAAACCATTTTGCTTGCGTGTTTTTCGTTGGAGTAAATTATGGTGTAAACCCAACCCAATGCGTTTTGAAACATTTGTTTAAGCAAATTCGGTTATTAATACAATTAGTGCAAACCTTCAATTATGTATTAAAGTTATTTAAACTAAGGTACTTGCATGTTTTTAGCGGGAGCAAATTATTGTATAAAGCTCAACCCAACACGTTTAAAACGATGCAAACATTAGTTTAAATCATGTTTCGATAATTTTAGTCCCATTTAATTTTTCAGAAACAATTTTCAAGTTTCTAAAATCCACAATGAATAATAAAGCACAAATATAAGAAACATAAAATTAAACAAACAAAAAAATCATATCATGACATGCAAACAATTAATCGAATAAATTCCTATACTTGGTTCCATGAGTAATCATGAAAAACCCGATAGGTCTTCTAAGGGACAATCCATTAACCAAATATGACTCCCACTTGTTTTTAGGCCTCATCAAAGCAAATAGAACCCAAAAGCTTAAAAACTCAGCTTGTTAATTTTAAATTTTTATTCACTTTAGGGCCCGAAAACTCCATGAAGGAGTCTTCTCTAGTTTTTGAAGTAAACTAGAAAGTTGTAGTCTATTGAGTCAAGGACTCCCCCCAAAAAAATTCAAAATCTAATTTGTTACAGAGTGTTGGGAATTAAATTTTTAGTGTAGTAAGGTCAAGTAAATAACAAACAAAAAATAATTCACACAAGTATTTAAACTAGGGTTTCTATCGATTTGCACGTCTAAACACTTAACCATTAATTATCTGATTAAAACAAGAGGATGGTTTATCATCCATGACAAATATGCATGTAGTACTTGTCATGGATTATAATTAAAAACAATTAACACAATGAATAAACCAAATAAACGAAAGATTTGTAACACATATAAACCCCCTCACTTAGTACACATAAACCACCGATCTATGGTTTTCTAAAAATGATTTTTAAGACATGCGTAGAGTCGATTTTAACTTGTAAAACTGCCCCCAAGGACTAATAAAAAATAGTTAAAGAAAACATGCAAAACAAGCGTTTGATGTCAATTTCACGTATATTGGTGTAACCCATAACATCATGCAACATGGCTCTGATACCACTGTTGGGATTTACTAACTATATAACTATTATAAACACAAGTACGCAATGGATAGATTCATCCCATAGGGATTCGTATGACGTACATGGATTAACACATAAATACATAATTTACTAACTTCTTGTTAATTATTCATATCAACAAACGGAGCAACAACTTGGATCTTAGTTCTTTACTTGAACCTCACAAAACACTTCAAATCACCAAGGGAAGTGATCTTTATGATCTCATACACTATACGTCACGGTTGAATACTAGAATGCTAGTTCTTGCAACTCACGAGCAAAGCAACTACACACTAATGTTTTGCTTATGGAAATCGGTCAAAACCTTTGTGGTTTTTGGTCTTGGCTGATCGTGGTTAAGGTTATAGAGGAGTTTTAGTTTTTTCCTAGTGAATGCAAATAATGAATAATGGGATTCATTATATAGGCATTACTTAGCTTAGAATCTAAGTCAAACTCAAAACCCTACCCCTCACTCCTATTCGGCCGATCAAAAATAACAAGTCCATTACCTTTTATTTTGTAGGCATATTAGAATTAAATTGTCGAGCAGTTTAATTAAAAACCGTTAACCAATATAGTGAAATTTAAACTAATATAATCAATACATTTACTACAACTATATTAGTTACATTATTAAAAGTATTCCCTCAGTGTATTCGTGTGTGACCCCATAGGCTCACGTATTTCTAGCCGTATAATTACCGATTATGACTTGAGCATTACCAATATATATTAGTTCTATTAGCATGCTTTAATTGGATTCACTGGAATTATGTTACATTTTATTTATATGGTTACAATTTTCGTTTATTTGGTAGTGGTTAGGTTGTCATGATATCGTTTGTAGCAGACTTTTTGTATATATATAAACTTCCTTTTGCTGTTTGACGACAATTTTTTCATCATTTGATTAGCTAAATAATCTGTCCATGAACCGTTTGTTAGGCCACCTGGTGCGTCAGTCATACTTGGTGCAAATAAAAACATTGGACACGAGTGACATATTAGGTGGTCTAACCAATGTTTCATACGTATTTTAGTTACCCTGCTTTAGGTTTAAGTTTCCCTCGTGTATTTTGTTGGTAATAATAATTGTTAGATTCAAAAGCTCTATAACTATGTGATACTTTAGTTTTTGTATATTAGTTTTTTTTATTTTTACTAGATAAATGTATGAGTATATAATGATATGCATTTACTGTATGGATAAAAGATATAATTTTGTTTTCTTTTTTTCGTCATATTGAATTGCTAAAATGTTAATTTATTGTATTGTTTGATGTGTAATTTTGTGTGTTTTGTTGTACTAATGCCATTGTTTAAGGGTTAAACATAGTATGTTACACATGTATTATTTTGTTGCTATTGTATTGTGACGTTTGGTGTTAAGGTAAAAAAAAAAATAATAAAAAATAAATAAATAAATAAATAAATCTTCGTTGAACCATCATCTAATACTAAATGGATGTTGTATTTGTTTTTGTGCTAAACATTAAACATCACAACTGAAGACGACCTTACCAGTCGCCTTTTGGCAAGGTAGTCCTACCAAGATAGTGCTAAAATCACGTAATTTGCTTTCGGCTATGATGCGTGGTTTTTCAACCTTGCAAGAGGTTTTACTTCTCAAGGGATCTTGAGAAGCTTGCAATCCCCACCAGGCAGTGTACCTGACCGATGTAGTATAGTGTAGTGGCAAGTACCGGGGGATTGATCGTTCTACTTGGGGAATAGTATTCGTTAGGATTGAAAACTACTCTATATAGGTCTAAGGGTGAGGGATGATTCTTGTTGTATTTTTTTATTTTAGTGAAAGCAGGTAAAATCTCGGTTTTTGAAGAAGTGGGCGGAATTAGTTGCTAGTTAACTAACCCAAATAACTACAATGCAATAAAAATAAAATAACAATAAAATAAAATGTTGTAAAACTTATATGGAGAAAAGTGTGTTTACTTAGATTTCATTACTCCCTAGCTATCTTTTACCGGTTGCTTAGTTTGTTACAATTGTGTGGATGACGGGTTGTATTCCTTAATACCATTCGTGGAGGCGTGTACGTCCTTCCCCAACTCTATAAGCTCCTACTTCACCCTATGGCGACACGTTTAGTATCCTAACCATGGCATCACTAATAGTTACTTATGCATTAAATACAACCAATTAATCGTAGTACACATCCGATTCATGTTTCTTAAGACGTTCAAGCAGGTTACCAATTGGAAGTTAGCCAGTTTTCTTAAGCCTAACATTGAAATCACTCATCCACAACAATTAATAACCAACCATCAACCAATAATCAATAGCTAGGTTTCATTACATCTAAGCAAACACAATAAAAACCTAGCCTAGCATGTTAATGTAAAGACAAGCGCAAGATAAAATCAAACAACACATAGACATATTGAATGATTAATGGAAGACTTATCTTTAATTAAGCATGGATGAAACAAGGGTGAAAAACCCTTGAAAATACAGTGAAATTCGACATAGGGTTTATCCCTAAAGTTCTCCCAAAAGTTGCACACTTAATGAATGAAAATTAGAAAAGTATATATAGATTTTACAACTAGTCGGCGTCACCTTATGCCTGTGACGCCGTCACCTCGCCGTGATTAGGGTTTCATGATGGCCTAGATCTACTCTTGACGCCGTCAGGTTCTAGGGTGTTCTGGGCCGTCTCTCTTTGACTTAAAACGTGACCACCTTGATGAAATAACACGTGACGCCGTCACGTGTAAATGCCCAAAAATCTTTCTGGCACGTCAAGTGCAAACTTCATATCCACCTCTTTGTCAAAGCGTGACGCCGTCACCTTGTAATGTGTAACGCCGTCAGGTACTGTTTTCAGCATAATTTGAGACTTTGTTGTTTTCTTCACTTTTATGCTCCAAAAACATCCAAAATGCTTCCTTTTCCATATTTCTTCTCCAAAGTACCTAAAATGACAAAAGGAATGATTTAGGGTAATATTTGATCAAATAATCACGGCTTGTGGCTTAAATGACCCACTAAAAGCGTAACACTTTTCGCCTCATCAGGCTATTACAAATTGTTAGTTTGTTTAGTGTTATCTTTTCTAAAAGCAAAGTTACAAACTTATTATCACAACGTCTTCCTTTTGGATGTTAAATAATGTTATTGGAGTGCATATTAGCACAACAAAGTATGTGATCATTCTGTGTGAGTTTGATTGGAACTAAGATATGTTGCATGTTGGCAGGGCAATATTTTATGTTTGCAGCCATAGCATATGTGTCCTATTTTATCGATAGGTTGTGATGAGTTTGAGTAGGTGTGGTTATAAGGTGGCAAAACGGGCAAGCCGGGCGGGCACTGGCTAGAACGGGCACGGGCCAAACGAGCACATGTTATACAAATCGCTTTATAGAAGACCAAAAATGACGAAATAAATTCCTTAAACGTAATACTTCATTTATATTTAAAAACTTAAATATATTATATATATATATATATATATATATATATATATATATATATATATATATATATATATATAGGTTTTTCTTTAAAAACGATTATAATATTCTTTAATTAAAAAAATATGTGCCCATTAATGCCCATTTAACTTTTCAATGGGCTAAATATGCCAATTCTAAAAAATGAGGGGGCTAAATGTACCCAAGTCTTTTACAAAATAGTCAAAATTAGCCAATTTTTTTAATTTTGGGCACAATTTGCCACCTCTAGGTATGAATAAAAATGAGATACGCTTCATGCTGGAAGAGCAACATACTATGTTTGCAGCCACATTGAGTGTGTCTTATCTTATTGATTCCTTACTTACCTGAGCCTTATTGTTACATTTGTTTATTTCGTTGATATGCAAATGACGCCGTTTTCCCCTCCCACTTTAACCTAGGATACCACACGGTGGCATTCGTTAAGATATGTTGTGATGATTACGTGTGAGCTTTGATAAAACTAACTCACCGTTGCATGTTGGCAGGGCAACTAAGACTTTATTTACACTGCTATTTGACAATACTTAACATTTGTATTATACATGCAATTTAAATATTCTCATTTCGACAACTAATATTCATGTACTTCCACACTTCGTCTTTTAGTTATCGTTGTGATCAAATCCTTATCGTTCTTTGATACTTTTGCTATGATGATACTTTAATACTTAAGCCACTTTGGCCAAATGCAGCAATATCTACCACTATTTTCCTAAATTAAATCTGCCACACCACACAATAACAAAGCATTTTGAAAACTTTAAACGTATTTATGTTCATCGGTCTTAACTAATCGAGAACTAATTATGCATACTATCTAGTTACGCGTCGGAGCAATCCTACTATTTTGACTCTTCCATTTCGACACTACTACACTAGGTATCATAGTCCCACTTTTACTATATTGTTCAAATCTCGTGGGGAGATATATGCTACAAACTGAACCATTTTTCTGTATGCTATCTGAATGTTTGCCTAAGTTTACCCTATTCCAAAAGTCCCTCACTCATGACCATTAATCACTTGCGGTGACCGAATATAGTGATCCCGCATATTGGATTGACCATTTGAAGTACCTGAAATGGTTTTACCAAATGCACTTTATTCGATTAAATAGGAATTGGCCACTCCTACTACGGAGGGCACTATCACCTGCATCTTCATGATGTAGGTGTTTTCACTTAGTACACATAACCACCGATCTTATGGTTTTTAAAAATGATTTTTAAACATGCGTAGAGTCGATTTTACTTGTAAAACTGCCCCAAGGACTAATAAAAAATAGTTAAAGAAAACATGCAAAAACAAGCGCTTTGATGTCAAATTTCACGTAATATTGGTGATACCATAACATCATGCAATCATGGCTCTGATACCACTGTTGGGATTTATAACTATAATAATATAATAACCCACAAGTACGCAATGGATATGATCATCCCCATAGGATTCGTATGACGTACATGGATTAACACATAAAACATAATTTACGTAAACATTCTTGTTGAGTTAATTTCCATATCAATCAAACGGAGCACAACTTGGATCTTAGTTCTTTACTTGAACTCACAAAAACACTTCAAATCACCAAGGGAAGTGATCTTATGATCTCATACACTATTACGTCACGGTTGAATACTAGAATGCTAGTTCTTGCAACCTCACGAGCAATAGCAACTACACACTAATGTTTTGCTTATGGAATCGGTCAAACCTTGTGGTTTTTTGTCTTGGCTGATCGTGGTTCAAGGTTTATATGAGGATTTTAGTTTTTTCCTAGTGAATGCAAATAAATGAATAATGGGATTCATTATATAGGCATTACTTAAGCTTAGAATCTAAGTCAAATCAAAACCCTACCCCTCACTCCTATTTCGGCCGGATCAAAAATAACAAGTCCATTACCCTTTTTTTTGTAGGCATATTAGAATTAAATTGTCAGCAGTTATCATTAAAATACCGTTAAACCAATATCAGTGAAATTTAAACCTAATATAATCAATACATTTACTACAACTAATTAGTTACATTATTAAAAGTTATTCCTCAGTGTATCGTGTGTGACCCCATAGGCCACGTATTTCTAGCGTCATAATTACCGATTATGACCTTGAGCATTACCAATATATATTAGTTCTATTAGCATGCTTTAATTGGATTCACTGGAATTATGTTACATTTTATATATGGTGTACAATTTCGTTTATTTGGTAGTGTTAGGTTGTCATGATATCGTTTGTAGCCAGACCTTTTTGTATAATATATAAATTCCTTTTGCTGTTTGACGACAATTTTTTTCATCATTTGATTAGCTAAATAACTGTCCATTGAACCGTTTGTTAGCCCACCTGGTGCGTCAGTCCATAAAATTGGGTGGGCAAATAAAAACATTGGACACGAGTGACAATATTTATGAGTGGTCTAACGCAATGTTTCCATACTATTTTAGTTACCCTGCTTTAGGTTTTTAAGTTTCCCTCGTGTATTTTGATTGGTGAATAATGAATTGGTTAGATTCCAAAAGCTCTATAACTATTGTGATAGGCTTTAGTTTTTGTATATTAGTTTTTTTTATTTTACTAGATAAATGTAATGAGTTATATAATCGATATGGCATTTAACTGTATGGATAAAGATATAATATTATGTTTTGCTTTTTTTTCGGCACTCATATGAATTGCTAAAATGTTAATTTATTGTATGTTTGATGTGTAATTTTGTGTGTTTTGTTGCTAATGCCATTGTTTAATGGGTTAACATAGTATGTTACCACATGTTTATTTTGTTGCTATTGTATGTGAACGTTTGGTGTTAAGGTAAAAAAAAAAATAATAAAAAATAAAAAATAAATAAATACAATCGTTCGTTGAACCATCATCTAATACTAACATGGATGTTTGGTATTAAAAAAAGTTTTATTTAAAGTGTTTGTAAAGTTAATTAGTGGTGAAAACAATGATATTGTAGTGTAACATGTATATTGTAGTTTGAAGTTGTATATGTCGAACATATGTATAGTTTTGATTATGTAATAAATTTCAGAATCTCGCTATGGTTTACTTCGTGAGCTTTGTGGTCGGGTGAAATGAAAGAAGTCGTGAATGAGTTAAGCTGAAGAAAACAAGTAATCGTGACCCGACTAGAATGACGCCTCGAGAACACATTACTCTATACTATTTTATTTTACACTGTTATCTTCATAGTAAAATTGGCATATACTGTTTGCAGCCATGGTGTGTCTTATTTTACCGATTCCTTACCTACCTAATAACGCTCAAAGTATACATATTTCTATATGCGTTATCTATGCTTTTATTTATATATATTGATGAATTATATGAACATTAGATACTTAATAGACTATATTTGATATTGTAGGTTCATCGGACGTGTCGTGGAAGAAATGGAAGAAAACACGAAGATATGGAAGTTAAACGAAGAAACAAACTTAAGTTAAAGATCTCCCGACACTTGTCCACTGTTTTGGCCATAAGTTGAGCATACGAACTCCGATTGAATTGATTCAAGTGGCCACGGAAAGCTAATAGAATTATCTACAACTTTCATGTTTGTGCCAAGAGCTAGAAAAGATCACAAGTACGTCGTACTTGCACTTAAGTACGACGCACTTTTCACCAGCGGGAAAATTCAATTGAAGAACATAAGTACGGCGGTTTTGGAAAGTATGTGCGCCGTACTTCGACTCTGATCAGCTATTATGCATTAAATAAGCCTCCTAAACCAATCATATACCTTCCTACTTGGTCCCCAAGTGTTCCTAAGCCTATATATACCCATTTGGCCACAGGAACTCGTGTTAGAATAGTTAGCCATCAAAAACACAACTTAGAGGGTCAAGAGAACTAGGTGAGGGTCTTAGGACCCAATGATCCAAACACTCCTTGTATTCGTCTTACTTACATAAACGATTTGGTACATTTCTTTACTAATAATAATGATAATGTTTATGAGTTTTATATGTTTGTGATATTGGTTATTGGTTGGTTATGATATGATATTTAGATGATATTAGTATTACTTGTGATTATGTATGTTTATGAATTCGATATTACTTTTGCTTGGAGCTTATTTATCCTTTGATTGATTATTGCAACTATCATAGGTCGAAAGGGTTAGTTGTTATGATTATATTTTGGAACATCTGTCTATAATGGTCCAATATCATGCTTGTAGAGATTGTTTGATAAATTGATAAACAAACCAAGTGGAATGATGTTTAAGACCTTTCCTTATGTAGAAATGCCGGGTTAGGAGGAATTCATATGTATGCATATTCGATATAAACCATTCTTAATGTGCTCGTGATGATGTAGTCTATAGGTCGAAAGGATTCTATATCATTATTGGTAAATATGTTTGTTATGATTAATACACCAATAATTGTAACTTGCATGCTTTTGTTTATATAAAGTCTTGCTTTATCTTTATCTATCATGTTATGTGATCATGTTTTGCTTTGCTATACACACGTTTAGGTTATTTGATATGTGACAATCATTTGGCTTTGTTCTTGACAAACCCTCTGTTAATTGCTACAAATCCCGTGGAACGACCTGGACTTACCTTAAGCTATATTGCATACGAGAGGATACACTGCCCGTGTTGTGTTGTTAGTCATTCGTTTGGTAAAATCTAGTATTATAAATTTAAAGCTTTCGACACGCATTACTAACCGAGCCTTATTTTTATATATGTCTATTTCGTTGGTATACATATTGTTGATAGGTGTTTGAAAAAGGCACTGATTCGCGTTATAGACTGTTGGTCAGAAATGACGTAGTTTTGGGGCAAATTGTCGCTTTGGTTGCGTTATGTTCTTGGTCAATGGGCATAGGCTGTCATTTCTACTATCTATGTAGTATTGTACTGTAACACCCCGAAAATCGTAATGAAGCAGCGGAAGTCAAATCGAGGTATTACATCTTAGAATCATAGTCATAATTATAGAAAACGACTCGAAAGAGGCGTTTTGAGAAAATTTTGTTATCATTCATCAGACATTAAAACAGAGTAGCAACAACTGTTCCATACGGTTTAGTAACACATAATAAAAAAATTTAAATTTAAAGAAATGAATGATAACATTGTTGGGTGATATCCATAAGATGCCCTAGTCCACTCCGTGTCATTTGCTTCTTAGTTACCTGAGATAAAACATGCTAAAAAGATCAACACAAAGGTTGAGTGAATCCATAGTGTTTAATTGTAATAGTTTTTGAACACAAGCCAAATAGTAGTAAAAACAATAGCATCGTAGTGTAATATATTGCCCTAAGCCTCATGACACGCAAACCTTAACATAGGGTGATATCATAAATGATATAAACAGCCTACATCATGAATGATGCAGGTGATAGTGCCCTCGTCGTAGTAGGAGTTTGCCAACTTCCTATTTATATTCGAATAAAGTGCATTTGGTAACCATTTCAGGCTAACTTCAAATGGGGCGTCAACTGCCAATAGATCTATTCACTATATTCGCGTTCACTCGCAAGTGATTAATGGTTCATGATGTGAGGGACTTTTGGCAATAGTGGTAACTTAGGCAATATCATTCAGGATAGCATACAGAAAATACTTGTGTTCAGATTTGTAGCATGTATCTCCCCACGGGATTTGAAAATATAGTAAAAGTGGGACTATGAACTCACCTTAGTGTAGTAGTAGTCCGAAATGCAATAGAGTCAAATAGTAGGTGATTGCTCCGACGCGTAACCTAGATTAGTATGGCATAATTTAGTTCGCGATTCTAGTTTAAGACTCGATGAACGTAAATAAGTTTAAAAGTTTTCAAAATGCTTTTGTTATTGTTGCTTGTGTGGCAGCATTTAAGTTTAGAAATAGTTGGTAGATATTGGCTTGCATTGGCTCTCAGAAGTGCTTAAGTATTAAAGTATCATATAGCAAAAGTATCAAGAACGAATAGGATTCTGATCCAACGATAACTAAAAGACGAAGTGTGGAAGGTAATGAATATTAGACGTTGTCGGAAATGAGAATAGTGTTGTTAAGAGTTTGCATGTATATATCTAAATGTAAGTATTTGTTCATAATAGCAAGTGTGTAAATAAATGTCTTTAAAAAAAAGTTTTATTTAAAGTGTTTGTAAAGTTAATTAGTGGTGAAAACAATGATATTGTAGTGTAACATGTATATTGTAGTTTGAAGTTGTATATGTCGAACATATGTATAGTTTTGATTATGTAATAAATTTCAGAATCTCGCTATGGTTTACTTCGTGAGCTTTGTGGTCGGGTGAAATGAAAGAAGTCGTGAATGAGTTAAGCTGAAGAAAACAAGTAATCGTGACCCGACTAGAATGACGACTCGAGAACACATTACTCTATACTATTTTATTTTACACTGTTATCTTCATAGTAAAATTGGCATATACTTGTGTCATTCGAAACAGTTCCAAACGCACCATAATTAGTTTTAACTTGTGGGCCTTGGCCCAAATAAAACAGATTAACAGGAAACGCACCCAATGGCCTATTGGGCTTGACTCAACCACACACCCAAGATAGCAGACTTGGGCTTGAGGCCCATATACACTTTCTTTACAACGAAAATCAGTTTTAGGGAAATGAGTGTTGGAGCAGTTTTGACGCGAGGAAAACCAGTCAAAACACAATGTTTAAAATTTAACTCGACTCTTAAATTTACGAGACCCTAAGCTTCTCTCGAAGACTAGTGTGAGACTAAGTGACAAACACCCTCGAGGTGTCTTGTTATAACCGATACAACGTCCAGCATACCCAGTTGGGGTGCATATTGGTGACTCGAAACCAACATAACTCTTTATCATTCTTGAAAACAATATCAAGGATCCATTTATGTAATACCCTTACCAAGTCAAGCCAGACTCTGACACCATGTGATGTTGAGTCGAGACACAAAGACAAGGACCACCCTTGTGGTCTGTTTGTTGTTACAAACATAAGACAAAATAAATACGCCCTATATGGGTTCATATGATCTGAGTCACAACTAAGAAGATGAACAATCCAAATACAACCCGACACAAACAAACTCAACATACCCTTTATGCAAAGCGAACACAACCAGTACGTACGCACCCTATGTGGGGCTTTGTCGACTAGGAACAATACCAACTATAAGCTATAAACCAAATAAGCTTAACAGCAATAAGCAATCTTACTAACTTGTATTTTCGTATTTAGCCAATACTTAGATTTTTGGTAATGAGTTTATTTGCGGCCACACAAGATTCATAACAACCAAAATTATTTCACTGGTTTACAATAGTTCGATTGGTGCAAAAAAAATATACCCTTCACACAACTGGTAACATAATCAACTAACAATTTTTTTTTTACTAACATCATAACGAAATTTATAGAGTATAAAAGAATCAAAATCCTTACAAAAACAAGATGTCGATTAACAAGAAGACCAAATAGAGATCAGAACCCCGAATCCAACTTCAAGCAATCCACACCACTTCGACTCAGAATCGCTTGCCCTTTTTGAAAACTAACTATGAATTGCTTTGAGTAAGTTTGAGAATGTGGGGACTTGCTTGTGGATCCGAGTGGTTTATAAAGAATCAATACAAGGGAGGTTTGATCCCTCCTCCTCTTGAGGTCAGGCGATGGTTAGCTAAAAAGGGTATCACAACATCACCATCTAGTCAGCCCTTGGCTTATGTGTTGACTTCAATATGTAGACAAAGAGAAGGGAATCTCGCTGAGGTGTTAGGACCATTTGGAGCCTTGTTGTCATCGAGTCGGATCAGGGCTGAGCTCGCCAGATGGTGGGTGTGGTGATGACGTTAGGGCTACAGAGGGGGAGCGTGTGAGAGAGATGGGGCAGCGTAGCAGATGGAGGAAAAGAGGAGCAGGTTCAGGTTCTTGTTTTAATCGTGTGGGAGAGAGAGAGAAGGGATAAGAGTTTTAACGTTTTCCTTTCTTTTTTTTTCTTTTTTTTTTCTTTTTTATATTATATATATATATATATAAATATATATTGTTTGTGCATTTATTTGTGTAAGTAAAAGTGAAGGTTAAATAAAAGGTGAAGTGTTTAAATAAAAGTGAGGTGCGGGGATACTATTTGATTTTTGTAATACTCGAGAGGGAATAAACAATCTCGTGTTGTATTGAGTCCCGGTATTTTATTAAACTTATGCCATACTATCACGGTGTCGGTACGCGTGTGATTTTTGTAAAATGGAACATGAGTTCGTCACATTGTTTGTTTGATAATATTCGTTGTTGCTTTACAGTTCAAATGAAAGCAAAAGTTTAAACATGAGCATGAGTGATACTATTGAATATAACATTCAAAATTATATTTTTTTTTTTCGTGTTTACAGGAAATTAATAACTTGGAAAATTACGGGTTCTTACAGTACCTACCCCTAATTCTGAATTCCGTCCCGGAATTCTTATTCTGCGGTAGTGGTAGGTGTTGTCTCGGCGAAAAGTTGTGGATATTTGGCACAAATTCTGTCTTCTCATTCCCATGTGTACTCTGGCCCTCTATTAGAGTTCCATCGGACCTTGACGATGGGAATGCGGCTTTGTTTTAGTTGTTTCACATCAAGGAAGAACGTCTCAACAACCCTATATGGCTAGTCAGAGTGATGATTTATGAATCAAGGGATCTAAGGGCAGAGTTTGATGCCAATGATTAGGAACGTTTGGAAGTTATCATCGGATGATGCTCGCGATCCTAAGTGCTCAACTCATTAAGGCAGAACCACGATGTAGATTGACTCGAAATCGTGGTATTAATTGTCAAGTGGGTACTATGTCTAGGGATGTTTGTCTCATTACAAGTGGAAGCTAAAGATCTTACAGTTAGATACGACCTCTTATTGTCCCAAGGTAAAAGTTATGTTATGTCCCAAAATGATAAAGTTATCTAAAATTCCGAAAGAGTAGGCTGTCTCTTAAGTAGTTGATTACTTAATTTAACGTGTTCCTACGAGTGTGAGAATCTTAACTTACAGGATAAGTGGGAAGGTTGTACTTCAGAGGAATGGTGTCAAGGTATGGCCTATCGCTATTGTCAATCTTAAACAGGTGAGGTAGTATATAGGAGTAGCGGTTGTTTTCGAGGATTGATCCTAAGATTTGTTCTAGGATTGTGCGTTTTCCTGCTTAAAGGCATTGATAAAAGATTTTTGTTCGAAATTTTTAATTAAAGCGTTTACACGAATTTGACCAAATCAATAATTAGAAGACACAAATTTCTCTGTTTGGGATTAATAGTCGTGTATAATGATACAACCTTGAAAATTTTAGTGTTTAGTAGAACGAATTTTTAAATGTGGTTAAGCAAGACAATTTTATAAAAATCAACATTTATACGTTTCTTAACATACGAAAGTTTGGTAATGTTTGACTAAAAATAATTTAACCCATTAAAATAAGTATTTCAGAAAAATATCACTACGAGTTTTAGGAAAAGTTCCTTAAGAGTGAAAACATCAAGTAAGCAGGTATAGTTGGTTATGTATAAAGTTTTTTTTTTTTTTTTTTTTTTTTTTTTTTTTTTTTTTTTTTTTTTTTTTTTTTTTTTTTTTTTTTTTTTTTTTTTCCAGATAGTCCAGCGGATCTTATTTGACTCTATTCATTTCAGACCACTAAGCATTTTCATAACCATATAAGTATAATACCTTACCAGGTAGTCACCGACAGGTGAATGTAATGTATGCATTATTCAACTCAGTACTCATCAAAAAAATCACCTGACATTTAGCCAGCAAAACACTACGCAAGGCAACCGGAAACTAAGCTATGCGCTTAAATCTTTCCAACAACATGAGGGAAAATTATATGGTGCAGAGATGGTGAATCGTAGATTGACGGAATAGTGTCAAGTCACGGTGTCTTGTCATTCTAGTCGCGGACAGAGATGTTTGATTTACCTCGAAGGTTTGGTTTAGTGAACAACAGTGTTTTAGATCACTCTTACATCCCAGTCAAGCTAATACCCTCAAAGAATTAGTGAAGGGTTTGGCAATCTCCAAGGTAGTGGTTCGGGTTGCTCCGCAAGGTCTTAAGACTTTTGTTGGGTCCTAAGTTAGCCCATTGTATGTTCCTAGCCCTTGTCAAAAGTTCTATTGGTCCCTTCATTCTTGACCTTCATCGAGGGGTCCTCTTTGTATTGTTAAGAATCTTGTTACCATAAGGTACGCGGACGAGTTTCTCATCATAGATGATTGTGGTATTTCAGCAACCAGACCATAACAAAAATTTCTAAGTCTCAAGTTCTGTGGACACTAGGTTGATGTCTTATGGGCATCTAGTAGGTTTAGGGTGCAACCTCGAAAGATGATGTCGGTTCCTATTAGTAGTCAGATGGATAGTTCAGGGGTACACTGAATACTTATCGTGGATGGTAAAGTCTTGAAGGATACTATGGATTGCTACTAGCAATCAGTTGGTTGTTCAGTAGTTACTTTGTGGTTAAAACAGAAGGCACTGTTTCGATTAAGGGGCTGAATGGATCGCCATCACGATTGACATCGATTACAGTGAAGATATGTCTTAGTGACTCTTGGGGTTTCAAGTTATTTGGTAGTCATCGAGTTTGGAGGTTGTCTGTCAGGCGGTAGGTATTTTTTTTTTTTTTTTTCAAAATTGGGGGGGATATAAAGTAAAGCGAGACGTCATATAGTTAAGCTTCGATGAATTCTTATGGTCATGATCCTAGGCAATTCCATTGATTATGGCTATGTTCGTTGGTAGGTTGCTCTATGATGGTTGATGATGTAGCTTGACCTCTCAAATTAGAATGTAACACGAGACAAGGCTGAAATTATGTGATAAGATGGTATCAAGGTTCATTTAGTTATTACGGATGCCCATGACTTGCACTATTTTTATGCAAGTTTGTGTTTTCTCGAAAACAAAAATAGAAAATCTGAATTTTTGGCAAAAAGTTTGGACATCTATTCCTTGCGTAGCATGGTCCTACCTAAATTATACATAGGTGATCAGGCTTTGTATAATTAAGGTTCAACGATGCCGCGTTGGGTTTAGTTTAGAAGAAAGTATCGGTTGTTCATGAAGTGGTAGCTTAAAATACTTTTTCAAAAGGAATTAGTTCATAAGATGAATACATAATAGCTTATAAAACAACGTGTAAGATAGTTTATAGAGTAATAGGGAATCAATTTATGGATTGCAAGATAGTAGCAAAGTTTGTGGCTATAGTAGTTCACAAGGGAGCAAAATAGTTTATAAAATGATAGTGAAAATTTTAGGATAATCGTAACATAGTTTACAAAATTCCGACGAAACCATTTCTTTGTTTAAGAAATAGTAACCACTATTTGTTTTTCAGATTGACAACACCAGACAAATACATTTTTCAAGCTGAAGATACACATGCTATATCAAAGGCCTGTTTGCAATAACAGCAGATGAATAAGTACTTACATGCGATTATAAGCCTCCAACTGATCATCAGCTAAATGAAGCTTCCCCCCTTCAGACTGACCTTTTGTTTGTAAGTTCTCAAGTTGCTTGGTAAGGTCCTCCAAGTCATTCCGAAGCTTTTCAATTTCAACCATGTGTTTCTTCTTCTCTACTTTCCTTTTGTCAAGCTCTTTCCCAGTGTTTTTAAGTTTAGCATTTAAGCGAGTTCTCTCCTCCTTCAGCTTAAGAAGCTCTGGTTGCTGTAAAATATGAAAATCATCCATAATAAGTAAGCGTTTACGAACTGAACAATGATATAGAGAGGAAAGACTTCAACAACCTCAAAAATTTTGTCTAGAGCATGATTGTGATTCAAACTGAACAAAAAACATTTATAAATTCGAAAGCCCAACATATTTAGATGTTGTATCAACTTTATTTTAACACTATGGGTTAGATCCTATCAACTAAGTCATGATGTTGATTCTCATAGTTTTCAGATTAATCTCCATTAATGTCTTAATAAACTAAGGAGATAAACCTTATACCTTCCTTATAAAGGTTTTGAAGAAGAAAATAGAGTATTTCTTATAAAAATGTGTATATGAAAGTATGAAGTTGCAACCTAACATCCTACTACCCTTGAGATGAGTTATAACTGTAGTGAGTGAAGTAGACTTGGTTCGGTCAATCAAAAGAATGTCAGGTCTTTCCACCGCATGCTGGCATATATATCTATCACGTAACCTAGACATCCCAATTATTGTCTAATATGTTCAATAATGAGTGCTGGATTTTGTAATATTAAATATAATATATGTTCTCAGTTACAGAGTTACTAACGGACAAAAAATCATGCTGTACTCTCGAGTTTGAGAAAAAAGAGGAGTTAAAAAAGAAATAAACAAATAAAGCGGCAATATCTTTTGCATGTTCTCAACATGGACAAAAAATACGATGCTTTAATATTTGGAGAGAAAGGAAAAGAAGGCTGTTATTTACAAATATACCTTTCTTATGTAAAAAAGTTACTTTGAATCAGGGGTTGTTTGGTAATTAGTAAAAAATATTATTAAACGCTTATTCCTTTCTCGCTGAATCTTTTCACATCTGGGACCGAAGTTATGACTAAAAATTACCCAATTCCTTTCTTCTATCCAAAAAACTTAAGAACGCAACTTCTATGGTTTTTGTACCTTCTTTCCTACTTCTTCCTTTTCAATCTAGAAAAATATCTAGAGAGCAGAGTGTACAAGTTTTTAGTGGTACAAGAGAATAAACTCACATTCTTATCAATTTTGTTTTTCTTCTCAGCAATCTTCTTTTCACGTTTTTCAATCTCCTTTCTGTATTTAGCTTGCTCCTTTTCTTTTATACGTGATTCATTCTCATAACTATCCAACTCACTAATAATTTCCTGAAGGCTTCTCTGTTCAGCTTCAATCTCCTCATTGGCCTTCTCAACATCGTTTTCTATGTTGAATAACTGCCACAAGAAGTGTTCCTTCTTTTTTGATCTCTGCAAGAAACAAGAAAACATATAAACAACTTCAGTTGAGAAAAAACAAGCTCCCAATAATAATCCCCAAAAGTGTTAACTAGGTTTTAAAAAGTGGCAAAATAGAGTAACTTATAAAGCTACGGCATCAATGTAACTGTAACTAAATGCTCGTTTACATTCATGAAGACCGTGCATACATGCTAGTAGTGAGATGCCAGATGAAATATGTTAACACAACACATATGCGCACGACCACATACATACATGTATACACACGAAGTACATATACAGATGTGTGTATGCGCACGAAGTACATGTATACACACGAAGAACACATGCATGGAGATTAATAAGCCGAAAAATGCATACCAGCTCCTCTTGCAAACGCATATGCTTCTCGGCCTCCTCCTTCTGCTCCTTCTTCTGCTTTCTCTCCTGGACAATTGTTCTTTTTTTCTGATAAGCAAGCGTTGACTTTTCCTCAGCTGCTCCTTTCTTTTCCTCCAGTTCTTCATACGCTCTCTTATCTTCATCAGACCCAGATATTTGCTCAAGAAGCACGGTAAGTTCTTTAGGATTTTTAGATGCAACAGACTCCACGTCACCCTGCATTTTAACAAACATAAATGGTCAATGATAACCTACAAGACAACCACTGGCTTAGCCGAACCACCAAGTCCTATTAATCTACTATTGATGCCAAGAAAAGGGAAAAAAAGAACAATAAGCAAAGTCCATACATAAGCAATTTTATTCCTGAACTTAAATCAATATTAGAAAAGACTTTTTTAAGGCCTTGAATCACTGCTTGATGAACACTTAAACATGATCTCTTTATTGTCACATGGGCATTAAAAACTCTGCTTTCTTATCTTGGAAACTGATGTTGGCCAATATCAGAGAGAACAGGCCCTACTTGCAAGCAAAGATTTACTCACAAAAAATGTCATTTATCGACCTACTTGTTCCTCTCTTCAATAACCAGAACTGAAAATGGTAAACATTATTCATCCAAAGCGATATTTACGGAAGCCAAAAGTTCCAGAGTTCCATTTTCATTGATACTCTCACCCGATTCCTTTTCAAACGCAAACTAAAAAAGGTAAAGCAACTTTTGATTTGTTTCCTATACTTCTCATACTTGCTTTTTGAATTGTCACCAAAGCAACTTTTAAGTGGCGTAAACCATACTAACTCACCAACGCAAAAAAGTATTATTTTAATCATAAACATACGAGTCTGAATTCTTTCATATTTATCAAAATATAATAGGAAGTACTTTTCATCACAATTTTACCTATATTAGTTAATCAATATATACAAACATACACACGCTAACTAGTTCTACTTACACTTTTCAAAACCACAATAGTTTACTATACTCTTCCTAATTCCTCAATACTAACATTTAGCATCAAATCAAATTTAAGCGGCGTAAACCGTATTAACGCAATAAATCATCATTTCAACCAAATAATACAGCGATTTTCAATATTTTACATCTTTCAAAATAAAACCAGAAACACTTATGCAACATAAAATATACCAAAAAAAGAAAACGAGATACTTAAGTGGTTCTACTTACATTTATCAAAACCTCAATAATTTACTATAGTTCTCATACTAGCTCTTTCCATAAATACATGAGTTTACATTCTTTCATGTTTACAACAAAACCAAAGACACTATATATTAATGTTTGTGTTACTATACTATTCCAACTTCCTCAACCCAAAAAATTACTCAATTAGCATCAAAGCAACTTTAAGCAGCAAAAGGCATATCAACACAACAAATTCTCATTTCCACAATAAAACGCACAAATTCACTTATTCCTAATTATAATCAACAACCTATAATACCTGAAAAACAGAAAACAAACACACCCTAACGAGTTATAATCCAAACAATTAGCATCAAAGAAACTTCTAGCGCCGTAAACCATATTAACGCAATAAACTAACATCTCATGTTTACAACCATAAACACGTTAACACGGGAATTTACATTGTTTTGTATATTTCTAAGCATAATACATACCACTTGTGCAACATATCTATAACTACATTCATCAATTAATATACCTGAAAAACAAGAAACAAAAACTTTAAGCACTGTAAACCATATTAACGCAATAAACTTAGCATCAAAGCAACTAAAAGTGGCGGTAAACCGTATTAAAGCAACAAATTCTCACTTCGACAAAAAAACGCACGAATTTACTTAATTCCATATATTTAGCATCCAATCAACTTTAAGCACCGCAAACCGTATTAACACAACAAATTCTCAATGCAACTAAAAAACGCACGAATTCACTTATTCCTAAACATAATCAACAACAACTTACACCTGAAAAACAACAACCAAAAACTAAAAGCAGGCATAAACCGTATTAAAAACGCTACCTGAAAAACGAGAAAATTCCTAGCCTTAACCAAAATCCCAAGCGTCTTCAACTTATTACTATACTCCTCAAAATTAACAACACGCTCATCAATCCGATACTCGCTACCGCCCGCACTCGTAATCGCACGCGTAAACAACAAATCAGTCCCATCACTCAACCTATAAACCAACTTAACATAAGCCCTACGACCTCTTTGTTCCTTTTCGCGGTCATCAAAAGCGTAAATAAGATCCTTTAACTGAGCGCCTCTTAATTGACCAGTACGGACACCTAAAACGAAGGAGATTGCGTCCATTAAGTTGGATTTGCCGGAACCGTTAGGGCCGATTATGGCGGTGAAGTCGTAAAATGGTCCGATTATTTGGTGGCCTTTGTATGATTTGAAGTTTTCGAGTTCGATTTGGTGGATTTTGCCTTGTGATTGTGCTGCCATTGGAATTGAATTTTTTTAGGGTTAGGGTTTGGGGTTTGGTTGATTTGGGGTTTTTTTATAAATTTGGGGGGAGATTGGTTTTGTGGAGTGTGAGTGAGAGAGTGGGGGTTTGGATTTTGGAATAATGTTTTTTTTGGGGGATTTTAGAGTGGAGAAGGATGATGATTAGTGAAATTTGGGAGGGAAGTTTCTTCCTCCAATATTTTTCATGGAATGAATGAATTTCGAGTCAAATGGATAATTAATTACACTATAGTAAGTTGTGTGCTACTTTACCATTAATGATAATTAAAGGGGTGTTTGTTGAAGTTTATATCTTATTACCGGAAAAGATTAACGTAGTGTTTGGTATCTCGTAATCAAATGAGGAATGGAAAGGATTATTAAGATGGAATGAGAAAATGTTGTTTGTTTATATTTATGTAACTAGTTATAATGCTCGCGCACGCGCGGGGTTTTTTTTAAAATTTTTTGAATCATATATTTTTATTTATTAAAAAACAAATAATTTAATTTTTGTTTTGTTTGATTTATGATGTTTAATTATAGTTTTTTATTATTAAAGATAATTATTTAAAAATTTTAATCCTATTGTTAATTGCATCTTATCTATATTTTTTGTATTTATCTTCTACTTGTGTTATGGATAAATATAAAATATTATCTAATAAGATAATAATCTTTTTTTCTAAATAATATTATTACTAAATAAGGTATGGTTTAGTTTTTTTGAAATGGAAAAGTCCCCACTTGGGGTTTTGTTTTATTATATAAAAGATGTAATAATTCATTACAAGGAATGACTCATTACACTAAAACCATTCCTTAAGGACCCCCTACCTTTTTTTTCATTACATCCTGTAATGGAATCAAAATTACATAAAACTCCACCATTAACTAACCATATTAATAAACTTCTAATCAATAGCGGGTATTTTAGTCTTTTTATTATGATTCCATTATATCTTATCAAACAAACCAAACATGTTAAAAAATGGTAATGACTCATTACATTACACCACTTATTCCATTACATCAGTCATTCTATATCCTTCATTTAATATTTCACTTCGTCCTACCAAACGAACCCTAAAGGTTTTTCAAACCCTAGACCATTTATTAAAACCATTTTGCTTGCATGTTTTTCGTTGGAGTAAATTATGGTGTAAACCCAACCCAATGCGTTTTGAAACATTTGCAAGACATTTGTTTAAGCAAATTCGGTTATTAATACAATTAGTGCAAACCTTCAATTATGTATTAAAGTTATTTAAACTAAGGTACTTGCATGTTTTTAGCGGGAGCAAATTATTGTATAAAGCTCAACCCAACGCGTTTAAAACGATGCAAAACATTAGTTTAAATCATGTTTCGATAATTTTAGTCCCATTTAATTTTTCAGAAACAATTTTCAAGTTTCTAAAATCCACAATGAATAATAAAGCACAAATATAAGAAACATAAAATTATACAAACAAAAAAATCATATCATGACATGCAAACAATTAATCGAATAAATTCCTATACTTGGTTCCATGAGTAATCATGAAAAACCCAATAGGTCTTCTAAGGGACAATCCATTAACCAAAATATGACTCCCACTTGTTTTTAGGCCTCATCAAAGCAAATAGAACCCCAAAGCTTAAAAACTCAGCTTGTTGATTTTAAATTTTTATTCACTTTAGGGCCCGAAAACTCCATGAAGGAGTCTTCTCTAGTTTTTGAAGTAAACTAGAAAGTTGTAGTCTATTGAGTCAAGGACTCCCCCCAAAAAAAATTCAAAATCTAATTTGTTACAGAGTGTTGGGAATTAAATTTTTAGTGTAGTAAGGTCAAGTAAATAACAAACAAAAAATAATTCACACGAGTATTTAAACTAGGGTTTCTATCGATTTGCACGTCTAAACACTTAACCATTAATTATCTGATTAAAACAAGAGGATGGTTTATCATCCATGACAAATATGCATGTAGTACTTGTCATGGATTACAATTAAAAACAAGTGTTTGATGTCAATTTCACGTATATTGGTGTAACCCATAACATCATACAACATGGCTCTGCTACCACTGTTGGGATTTACTAACCATATAACTATTATAAACACAAGTACGCAATGGATAGATTCATCCCATAGGGATTCGTATGACGTACATGGATTAACACATAAACACATACTTTACTAACATCTTGTTAATTATTCATATCAACAAACGGAGCAACAACTTGGATCTTAGTTCTTTACTTGAACATCACGAAACACTTCAAATCACCAAGGGAAGTGATCTTTATGATCTCATACACTATACGTCACGGTTGAATACTCGAATGCTAGTTCTTGCAACTCACGAACAAAGCAACTACACACTAATGTTTTGCTTATGGAAATCGGTCAAAACCTTTGTGGTTTTTGGTCTTGGCTGATCGTGGTTAAGGTTATAGAGGAGAGTTTTAGTTTTTTCCTAATGAATGCAAATAATGAATAATGGGATTCATTATATAGGCATTACTTAGCTTAGAATCTAAGTCAAACTCAAAACCCTACCCCCCACTCCTATTCGGCCGATCAAAAATAACAAGTCCATTACCTTTAATTTTGTAGGCATATTAGAATTAAATTGTCGAACAGTTTAATTAAAGACCGTTAACCAATATCGTGAAATTTAAACTAATATAATCAATACATTTACTATAACCATATTAGTTACATTATTAAAAGTATTCCCTCAGTGTATTCGTGTGTGACCCCATAGGCTCACGTATTTCTAGCCGTATAATTACCGATTATGACTTGAGCATTACCAATATATATTAGTACTATTAGCATGCTTTAATTGGATACACTGGAATTATGTTACATTTTATTTATATGGTTACAGTTTTCGTTTATTTGGTAGTGGTTAGGTTGTTATGATATTTTTGTAGCAGACTTTTTGTATATATATAAACTTCCTTTCGCTATTTGACGACAACTTTTTCATCATTTGATTAGCTAAATAATCTGTCCATGAACCGTTTGTTAGGCCACCTGGTGCGTCAGTCATACTTGGTGTAAATAAAAACGTTGGACACGAGTGACATATTAGGTGGTCTAACCAATGTTTCATACGTATTTTAGTTACCCTGCTTCAGGTTTAAGTTTCCCTCGTGTATTTTGTTGGTAATAATAATTGTTAGATTCAAAAGCTCTATAACTATGTGATACTTTAGTTTTTGTATATTAGTTTTTTGATTTTTACTAGATAAATGTATGAGTATATAGATAAATGTATGAGTATATAATGATATGCATTTACTGTATGGATAAAAGATATAATTTTGTTTTCTTTTTTTCGTCATATTGAATTGCAAAAATGTTAAGTTATTGTATTGTTTGATGTGTAATTTTGTGTGTTTTGTTGTACTAATGCCATTGTTTAAGGGTTAAACATAGTATGTTACACATGTATTATTTTGTTGCTACTGTATTGTGACGTTTGGTGTTCAGGTAAAAAAAAATATAATAATAAAAATAAAAAAAAAAATATTGGTTGAACCATCATCTAATACTAAATGGATGTTGTATTTGTTTTTGTGCTAAACATTAAACATCACAACCGAAAACGACCTTACCATTCGCCTTTTGGCAAGGTAGTCCTACCAAGATAGTGCTAAAATAACGTAATTTGCTTTCGGCTATGATGCGTGGTTTTGCAACCTTGCAAGAGGTTTTACTTCTTAAGGGATCTTGAGAAGCTTGCAATCCTCACCAGGCAGTGTACCTGACCGATATAGTATAGTGTAGTGGCAAGTACCGGGGGATTGATCGTTCTACTTGGGGAATAGTGTTTGTTAGGATTGAAAACTACTCTATATAGGTCTAAGGGTGAGGGATGATTCTTTTTGTATTTTTTTATTTTAAGGAAAGCAGGTAAAATCTCGGTTTTTTAAGGAGTNGTGTAGTGGCAAGTACCGGGGGATTGATCGTTCTACTTGGGGAATAGTGTTTGTTAGGATTGAAAACTACTCTATATAGGTCTAAGGGTGAGGGATGATTCTTTTTGTATTTTTTTATTTTAAGGAAAGCAGGTAAAATCTCGGTTTTTTAAGGAGTGGGCGGAATTAGTTGCTAGTCAACTAACCCAAATAACTACAATGCAATAAAAATAAAATAACAAAAAATAAAAGGTTGTGAAACTTATATGGAGAAAAGTGTGTTTACTTAGATTCCATTACTCTCTATCTATCTTTTACCGGTTGATTAGTTTGTTACAATTGTGTGGATAACAGGTTGTATTCCTTAATACCATTCGTGGGGGCGTGTACGTCCTTCCCCACTTTATAAGCTCCTACTTCACCCTATGGCGACACGTTTACTATCCTAACCATGGCATCACTAATAGTTACTTATGCATTAAATACAACCAATTAATCGTAGTACACATCCGATTCATGTTTCTTAAGACGTTTAAGCAGGTTACCAATTGGAAGTTAGCCAGTTTTCTTAAGCCTAACATTGAAATCACTCATCCACAAAAATTAATAACCAACCATCAACCAATAATCAATAGCTAGGTTTCATTAAATCTAAGCAAACACAAGAAAAACCTAGCCTAGCATGTTAATGTAAAGACAAACGCAAGATAAAATCAAACAACACATAGACATATTGAATGATTAATGGAAGACTTATCTTTAATTAAGCATGGATGAAACAAGGGTGAAAAACCCTTGAAAATACAGTGAAATTCGACCTAGGGTTTATCCCTAAATTTCTCCCAAAAGTTGCACACTTAATGAATGAAAATTAGAAAAGTATATATAGATTTTACAACTTGACGGCGTCACCTTATGCCTGTGACGCCGTCACCTCGCCGTGATTAGGGTTTCATGATGGCCTAGATCTACTCTTGACGCAGTCAGGTTCTAGGGTGTTCTGGGCCGTCTCTCTTTAACTTAAAACGTGACCACCTTGATGAATTAACACGTGACGCCGTCACGTGTAAATGCCCAAAAATCTTTCTGGCCCGTCAAGTGCAAACTTCATATCCACCTCTTTGTCAAAGCGTGACGCGGTCACCTTGTAATGTGTGACGCCGTCAGGTACTGTTTTCAGCATAAGTTGAGACTTTGTCGTTTTCTTCACTTTTATGCTCCAAAAACGTCCAAAATGCTTCCTTTTCCAGATTTCTTCTCCGAAGGACCTAAAATGACAAAAGGAACGATTTAGGGTAATATTTGATCAAATAATCACGGATTAGGGCTTAAATGACCCCTAAAAGCGTAACACTTTTCGCCTCATCAGGCTATTACAAATTGTTAGTTTGTTTAGTGTTATCTTTTCTAAAAGCAAAGTTACAAACTTATTATCACAACGTCTTCCTTTTGGATGTTAAATAATGTTATTGGAGTGCATATTAGCACAACAAAGTATGTGATCATTCTGAGTGAGTTTGATTGGAACTAAGATATGTTGCATGTTGGCAGGGCAATATACTATGTTTGCAGCCATAGCATATGTGTCCTATTTTATCGATAGGTTGTGATGAGTTTGAGTAGGTATGGTTATAGAGGTGGCAAAACGGGCAGGCCGGGCGGGCACGGGCCAAACGAGCACATGTTATACAAATCGCTTTATAAAGACCAAAAATGACGAAATAAATTCCTTAAACGTAATACTTCATTTACATTTAAAAACTTATATATAGGTTGTAGCTCTTAGACGAGGTCTAATATTATACCTAGGAACACATAATAATGAAGGCGGAATATTCAAACATAGAATCAATCATTATTATGAACAAGGTTTTTCAATGATAATCATACTCTCTAATGATTACAAACTACTTAACATGTTCTACCTTGATCAAGTAGAACATGCTCTCTAAACTAAAACACTAATAAACCCTAGGCGTTTATATCCTACGCCTAGGTTACACACACACACCTTTAATGTTTACATCTTGTACGTACAATGAAACTAATGACCCTATGTCTCTTTATATACTAGAGACATCTAGGGTTTACAAGAGGAATCATAATACAATTAGGAAACTAAATCTTTTAAGTAAATCTTCTAGAATCTTTAAAATTCTCCATCTTTTTGTAGTTTCCCATCTTGTCACTTTAGGCCCTTCGTGTTTCATTCTTCTTGTTTTGTATCATCAAATCTATAATACCCAACAATCTTCCTCTATTTGATGGTAACAAAACAAATACCTTCTTGTACGAACTTCCCTAAACGAAGTAGAAAAGTTGAGATAAAATCTCACCATGAATGAAACAATATTGTCTTCCCCTTGATTCATGCAATGCCACTCCAATATCTCTTCAAAATCTCTTCAACATCTCTTCCCCTTTTTATTATCAACAAATAGGGAACATATGCAAATAATGATCTTGACCACCACGAACCAATACGACACTTCTAATCAAAGCCTTCCAATGTTTCAAATTGCCCTCCATGAAGAACACCAAAATGCTTACGAAAAATGAATCCAAAACAATAGAAACTCCAACTAGTAGTAGTAGTAATGATCAACAATAGTAAAAATCAAACACTTCCCCTTGAGTGGTGCATGAACATCAAATGATTAAACACATCATTAGATACTTCCCCTGAAATCAATGTGTTTACCATCTCTTGAATCTTCAATTTTGTAAGCTCCTTGTAATGATTACTGATGAAGAAAATCAAGTATAACGAACTTGATGAAGAAGTAGAACAACCCAAACTTGTGTCTTGTACTAACCACGTGACTCCAAACTTATATGAAACACCAAATATAAGTAGACCGCAATCCCTTGACAAAATCCTCAACTAATATGAGACACTGAGCACTACAATGTAACTCCTTTAAGTGATAGCCAATGTGTGCATAGAGCATCATAAGAAAAATCACACTCTTTGGCTAGATTTATCAAGTCTTTGTCACATCTTTAACGCACAAACAAGTTATCTCCAAAGTGTAACACCCACTTTAAGATATGATAAGAACACTCATCCAAGAAACTCCACTTCGCCTTCAAATAAGTGATAAACAATCTTCTTCGTAATCAATTAATCAAATAAACCAAATAACGAGCCTTTTGAAACTTTTAAGAACATAAACTTCTTCCTCTGTGTGTGTACCAAATAATCTTCTGTGTGTGTAAACCAAAATCAATCAAACTTGTATGTACTTCCCCTTACTTCTCGTAAACCATGCATAGATATTGAACCATAAAGCTCTTACATGTCTCCATAAATCATCTTCAATCACAGCAGTACTTAGTAGCAACAGTACCTTGGAGCAGTACGTTGAGAAACAATGAGCAGTACTTTCAATGAGTGGAGCAGTACTTTGATGAAGCTATGAGCAGCACTTTGAAAATTATCGAGCAGTACTTTGCAAAACTAGCAGTACCTTGCTCCCTTCATGTAGCAGTACCTTAAAATAATCGACCACTATCAATTGATAATCACATCCACCGATCATAATGAACAACACGACAAACCATTAATTGAACATCTCTCCACTGAAATATAGCCCATCAATCAATCAAGTTTGACAGTCTGTAATTTAAGTTATGCTTCCACCGACACATGAATTAATTGATATGATCCATTGTCATTAAAAAGTCACCGAATTCAATGTGCACATGATCCATCGTGAACAACATAATAAATTATGACTTTATGAATCAATTGACCTATTAATTTTAGTAATTCACGTATTGACCCATGATTATTCTTAGAATAAAAAATTAGTACGAGAATTATCTTTCAACCAGTAAACCAATAAACTTCACGGCACAATTAATACATACAAACTTCACGGTACCACTTGTAAACGAAGACAAAATACCTTCGATCTACAATTTATCAGTACGAGGAGACTTTGTTTGAAGCAGCCAATCATCATTTAAAACACCGACTCATAGTACGAGGTTATTAATTCTCTTCATCAATTAGTACGAGGTTGTTGAGTGAATTAACAATCGGGAATAAAAATACCATGTACTAGTCGACAAACCAATAGCGGTACGAGGTAATATGCAAAACGATCAGTAACAACTTGATAACCTAAAGATGTAATTTGATAACCGACCCACTATGAGTTTAAAATAATCAAACTTATTGTAGGTGGACCGATTAAGAATAGATTGACCAATAGGGTTTAGAGAATTGACTTTGTAAGATTTTCAATAAATCGTAATCGCCAATAAAAAGTCGACTGAGGGTTTTCAACGTCATTGCCTTTTGATAACCTGTTAACCTTAACGATCTTTGTACCTTCTTCAAATCTGCTTGTATCGACTTTAAAAACACCTTGTGAATCCCAGATATCAAGAGCCCCAGGCTCTGATTCCAATTGATAAGATCGTTGTAGCTCTTAGACGTGGTCTAATATTATATCTAGAAACACATAATAATGAAGGCGGAATATTCAAACATAGAATCAATCATTATTATGAACAAGGTTTTTCAATGATAATCATACTCTCTAACGATTACAAACTACTTAACATGTTCTACCTTGATCAAGTAGAACATGCTCTCTAAACTAAAACACTAATAAACCCTAGGCGTTTATCTCCTACGCCTAGGTTACACACACACACTTTTAATGTTTACATCTTTTACGTACAATGAAACTAATGACCCTATGTCTCTTTATATACTAGAGACATCTAGGGTTTACAAGAGGAATTATAATACAATTAGGAAACTAAATCTTTTAAGTAAATCTTCTAGAATCTTCAAAATTCTCCATCTTTTTATAGTTTCCCATCTTGTCACTTTAGGCCCTTCATGTTTCATTCTTCTTGTTTTGTATCATCAAATCTATAATACCCAACAGGTTTTTCTTTAAAAACGATTATAATGTTCTTCGATTAAAAAAAATATGTGCCCATTAATGCCCATTTAACTTTTCAATGGGCTAAGTATGCCAATTCTAAAACAACGAGGGGGCTAAATATGCCCAAGTCTTTTACAAAATAGTCAAAATTAGCCAATTTTTTTTTTTTAATTTTGGGCACAATTTGCCACCTATAGGTATGAATAAAAATGAGATACGCTTCATGTTGGAAGAGCAACATACTATATTTGCAGCCACATTGAGTGTGTCTTATTTTATTGATTCCTTACCTACCTGAGCCTTATTGTTACATTTATTTATTTCGTTGATATGCAAATGACGCCGTTTTCCCCTCCCACTTTAACCTAGGATACCACACGGTGGCATTCGTTAAGATATGTTGTGATGATTACGTGTGAGCTATGATAAAACTAACTCACCGTTGCATGTTGGCAGGGCAACACAATATGTTTGCAGCCAGGGTGTGTCTTATTTTACCGATTCCTTACCTACCTGATAACGCTCAAATTATACATATTTCTATATGCGTTATCTATGCTTTTATTTATATATATTGATGAATTATATGAACATTAGATACTTAATAGACTATATTTGATATTGTAGTTCATCGGACGTGTCGTGGAATAAATGGAAGAAAACACGAAGATATGGAAGTTAAACGAAGAAACAAACTTAAGTTAAATATCTCCCGACACCTGTCCACTATTTTGGTCATAAGTTGAGCATACGAACTCCAATTTAGTTGATTCAAGTGGCCACGGAAAGCTAAGAGAATTATCTACAACTTTCATGTTTGTGCCAAGAGCTAGAAAAGAACACAAGTACGCCGTACTTGCACTTAAGTACGGCGCACTTTTCACCAGCGGGAAAATTCAATTGAAGAACATAAGTACGGCGGTTTTGGAAAGTATGTGCACCGTACTTCGACTCTGATCAACTATTATGCATTAAATAAGCCTCCTAAACCGATCATATACCTTCCTACTTGGTCCCCAAGTGTTCCTAAGCCTATATATACCCCATTTGGCCACAGGAACTCGTGTTAGAATAGTTAGCCATAAAAAACACAACTTAGAGGGTCAAGAGAACTAGGTGAGGGTCTTAGGACCCAATAATCCAAACACTCCTTGTATTCGTCTTACTTACATAAACGATTTGGTACATTTCTTTACTAATAATAATGATAATGTTTCTGAGTTTTATATGTTTGTGATGTTGGTTATATATTGGTTATGATATGATATTTAGATGATATTAGTATTACTTGTGATTATGTATGCTTATGAATTCGATATTACTTTTGCTTGGAGCTTGTTTATCGATTATTGCAACTATCATAGGTCGAAAGGGTTAGTTGTTATGATTATATTTTGGAACATCTGTCTATAATGGTCCAATATCATGCTTGTAGAGATTGTGTGATAAATTGATAAACAAACCAAGTGGAATGATGTTTAAGATCTTTCCTTATGTAGAAATGCCGGGTTAGGAGGAATTCGTATGTATGCATATTCGATATAAACCATTCTTAATGCGCTCGTGATGATGTAGTCTATAGGTCGAAAGGATTCTATATCATTATTGGTAGATATGTTTGTTATGATTAATACACCAATAATTGTAACTTGCATGCTTTTGTTTATATAAAGTCTTGCTTTATCTATATCTATCATGTTATGTGATCATGCTTTGCTTTGCTATACACACGTTTAGGCTATTTGATATGTGACAATCATTTGGCTTTGTTCTTGACAAACTCTCTGTTAATTGCTACAAATCCCGTGGAACGACCTGGACTTACCTTAGGCTATATTGCATACGAAAGGATACACTGCCCGTGATGTGTTGTTAGTCATTCGTTTGGTAAAATCTAGTATTATAAATTTAAAGCTTTCGTCACGCATCACTACCCGAGCCTTATTTTTATATATGTCTATTTCGTTGGTATACATAGTGTTGATAGGTGTTTGAAAAAGGCACCGATTCGCGTTATAGACTGTTGGTCAGAAATGACGTAGTTTTGGGGCAAATTGTCGCTTTGGTTGCGTTATGTTCTTGGTCAATGGGCATAGGCTATCATTTCTACTATCTATGTAGTATTGTACACATACGACGTTGTATTCACAGCCCCACTCTAACGTATAATACGCGGTGGCATTCGTTAAGATAGGCTGCAAGGAATCTGTGTAAGTTTCGATAAAACTGACATACATTGCATGTTGGCAGGGCAATACACTATATTTGCAGCCACATAATGTGTGTCGTATTTTATTGATTGCTTACCTACCCGAGCCTTACTTTTATATAATTCTATTTTGTTGTTATACATAATGGTAATAGCTTTTTCATAAAAGCACTGTTTTGGTATCTAATTTTGTGAACTGTGTTTCATACAATACATTTGATTAGTATTCTTAGGGTATGTGATTCTAAATTGTTGTCAGTTTCACATTAGCTAATATCTTAATGTAACATCTTTGTTTATGCATTTTCTAAACTGCATGTGATTTGTTATTTGACAATTTATTATTAAACCATGCCAATGATCTTATTTTCTGCAACTGTTTTCTTTGCAATCTGGCTACAACAATCTTTTTCAACACTTGCAAATCCCAACCTTAGCTTATATTCTTTGAAATAACACCATTCTTAAATTGTTTACATCATTCATATATACCATATAAGCTTTATATTTGGTCCAACATATTGGATATTGTTTCATCTCTAAGTTGCTGTAGGATCAGCTGTTCCTATTAAGTGGCCGTTTTCGACAAAAGGTTCTACTGAACAAGAAAACTGATTCTACAGAAACCTTCAAGACAATTTTAGAGAAACAATAAATATTGCGCTGAAGATTACGCGCGTTTCGTTTGCAGTTGAAGGAGACCAAGGTAAGTTGGTCATACATTTTTCATGAAATTTACTACTCATTACATTTTGCAGCTTCACTTGCCTAAAACACGTTTACAACACCTTTTTATTGCATCGATGTAACTTATAGCAAAATTAGTCGATTGACATCCTTTAATAGAAGAACTAATAACAAAACTATGTACGATATAGATTGATATTCGTATACGACAATTTACATAAGTAAAATTCTTTTGATGTCTTTTATACATATTTTTTTGTTATTAGTTCTACTCATGGGCGGTACCACAATGGGGGCAGTGTGGGCAGCTGCCCCCGCAAAGTTCACTCGAGTAATGTCAGTTGATTAGAGAATTTCATTTTGCCCTCATAAATGGGTAAATAGTATAAATGTGAAAATTTATCCAATAGTTGCATCATAGCCAAGTGGTTAAGGACATTTGCACTTTCGTGAAGATATAATGTTAAATTCTTGAGCTACTTTATAATTTTGTGAAATTTTGTTATCCAACTTTTTATTTTTGCTTGAACTACTTGTGTTAATATCAATCAGAAAAAGCAAGTATGTACTCAATATTGTGTGTATGATCATCAATTCTTAGTTTTGGCTCTGGCATGCAAACAAATACCGAAAAATTCACTTTCATTAAAAGTAAATTCGATTTCATTATAGCAACAAAGGTAGAGTTACAGACATGATCCGACTGGCACCCACTTATAACTTTAATTTGCCCCCTCTTGAAAGTTTTTCTGGTACCGCCCCTGGTTCTACTATTAAAGTATGAAAATAGACTACTTCTGCTAGAAGTTACATTATAACATTAACTGTATGAAAATGTCCTACGATGCTATACATACATTATAAAATTGCAACNTGATATACTTAAAGACAAACCCGAAACAAAAGAGGATGTCGTATAAATAAATTTGGTGCAAATTCTTATGCCATGTCTTGTTTAGTTTCCCGTTTCACATTGTGTAAGTTTGTTTTATTATCGATCTTGCCTTTTTATCAATCTCAATATAAACTCTTATCAAAGAATGAACTAACTAATTTTCCTTTTCAAAACTGAAATACATTTAGCACTATCATTATCGCTGTCATATTTTGTATTGATATATTAATCAGCGATAAACTTTATGCCAAAACTCATGGAGCTACTATAACACGACTGTTATGAAATATCGCCTCCAACAACTTTATTTCATTTTAAAATTGTACATTGATATATTAATTAGCGAAAAACTTTATGCCAGAACTCATGGAGCTACTATAACATGAAAAAGCAGATATCGAAACCGATGTAGCTACTTTTATTCTAGTTGTCGCACCAATGGAATATTAGGAGCTCAAAATGATGGATTACAATTGTTTTGGCTAGGTAGGTGTAAACGAAAAGTTTTACGACTCACAAAAAGGAGAAGCGTTGCGGTCGCTACTTTTCTGAAAGCTTCATTAATTTTTTTATTTTATGAGCTGGACAAATAGATATAACAATAGTATTCATGTATATGCACTGTGCTTATTGTATTGTATGAAAGTATCTTTATGCAATACACACCATTATCGTTTGAAACCATGTTTACATCAGATGTTGACTGCACACCCCATTTTTAGTTTTATACTATCATTGCATTTACCAGTTGTTGATTGCACACTTAATTTTTAATTTCATATTATCAGTGTATTTATTCTTATAAAATCAGATTTTCCTTATAACATCTAGCCCATGCCAGCTTCACCATTAACACATCAAATGGGTGTTAAAAGAAACCTCCAACGTATTTATCCATATGCACTAATGTACATTGGATCACATTAGTTACATACACAATTTCAATGCCTCTACCGCAAGGATGACTTAGAGATTTAGTATATGTTTGATTAAAGAATAAAAAAAAAAAAAATACTTACACAAACATTTAAACAAAAATATAATAGGAAAAAAGGAAAAAAGAAAAAACCGCCGCAACGCACGGATGCTTTCCACCTCGTTTGTATCATTTCACGCTACTTTGCACATGCATCATGCTTTAGATTTGTTGTAAAACCAAACAAACCAATATAAGGTGTCGTTTGTTTTTTCAGAGCTTTTACCTCTTCATCTGCAAACCATGTCTGCAGAAGAAGAGGTACATATAAGCTCTTCATCTGCAAGAAGAAGACCGTTTGTTTTTTGTGCTATTGAAATACTTCTTTCCTAGATTATTTTTTGTGCTATTAAAGTACTTTTTTTTCTTTTCCTTTTTCTTTTTCACAAATTTTTTTACGTTTTCGTCCGCTTGTTACCATTTTGGTACATTTTCGACCGTTTTTTTAAGGTTCGTCTGTTTTTTTACGTTTTTGTCTGTTTTTTAAGCTTTCATCCGTTATTTACATTTTTGTCTGTTTTTTTACGTTTTTGTTTTTTTTATTTTTTCGTCTGTTTTGTTACGTATTTGTCCATTTTTTACGTTTTCAACCGTTTTTTTACATTTTTATAACTTTTTTTAGGTTTTCGTCCGTTTTTTTACGTTTTCGTTCGTTTTTTCCTTTTTTGTCTGTTTTTTTTATGTTTTAGCTCGTAAGGAAATAGACTCAAACGTAAAAAAAAGAGGCTAAAATGTAAAAAAAACGAAAATGTAATAAAACGGCCACAAACGTTAAAAAACAGACGAAAACGTACAAAAAACAAACGAAAAAGTAAAAAAACGGTTGAAAATGTAAAAAAAAGACAAAAACAGATGAAAACGAAAAAGAAATACGAAAACGTAAAAAAGGGGACGAAAACATAAAAAAATGGGCAAATTACCTGAAAATGTATTTAACTTGCCACTTTTTACTATTGTATGTAGCCTTCTTTTTTTTCCCAATCTGTCAATGAACTTGCAAAATCCGTTCATTGCGTGTAGCGCTGACTTGTTTAACCTGCTGGGGCAGGTTAAACTAACGATCGTTAGATTTATCATTGCAATGTTAGTCCTTTAGACTAACGATCGTTTATCATGGCTACATACAATGACAAAAAGTAACAAGTTAGATGACTTTTATTATTTTTAAAATTTATGTACGTTTTTACACGTTTTTGCACACATTTTTATACACGTTTTTATACACATTTTTATACACGTTTATACACACGTTTTTATACACGTTTTTATGCATGTTTTTATACGGATTTTTATACACACATTTGTATACACGTTTTTACGCACGTTTTTATGCACGGTTTTACATACGTTTTTAAAATATTTCAATACATACATTTTTATACGTTTTCGTCTGTTTTTTTACGTTTTCGCCCGTTTTTTTAACGTTTTCGTCCGTTTTTTTACGTTTTCGCCCTTTTTTTACGTTTTCGTCCGTTTTTTACGTTTTCGTCTGTTTTTTTACGTTTTCGCCCTATTTTTTACGTAGAAAAAACGGACGAAAACGTAAAAAAAATGGGCGAAAACGTAATAAAACGGGTGAAAGCGTAAAAAAACAGCGAACACGTAAAAAACGGACGAAAATGTATAAAAATAGACGAAAATGTAAAAAAAGGGTGAAAATGTAAAAAAAAACAGACCAAAAGGTAAAAAATGGACGAAAACGTAAAAAATGGCGAAAACGTAAAAAAACGGACGAAAACGTAAAAAAAACAGGCGAAAACGTAAAAAACTGATAAAACGTAATAAAACGGGCGAATACGTAAAAAACTGACGAAAACATAAAAAACGGGCGAAAACGTAAAAAAACGGGCGAAAACGTAAAAAACAGACGAAAATGTAAAAAACGGACGAAAACGTAAAAAATTGTCGAAAACGTAAAAAAACGTGTGAAGACATAAAAAAAACGAAAACGTAAAAAAACAGACGAAAACGTATAAAAATGTATGTATTGAAATATTTTAAAAACGTGCATAAAAACGTGTATACAAATGTGTGTATAAAAATCCGTATAAAAACATGCATAAAAACGTGTATAAAAACGTGTGTATAAACGTGTATAAAAAGGTGTATAAAAATGTGTATAAAAACGTGTATAAAAATGTGTGCAAAAACGTGTAAAAAATGTACGTAAATTTTAAAAATAATAAAAGTCACTAACTTGTTACTTTTTGTCATTGTATGTAGCCATTATAAATGATCGTTAGTCTAAAGGACTAATATTGCAATGATAAACCTAACGATCGTTAGTTTAACCTGCCCCAGCAGGTCTAACAGGTCGCCGCTACACGCAATGAACGGATTTTACAAGTTCATTGACAGATTGGGAAAAAAAAGAAGGCTACATACAATGATAAAAAGTGGCAAGTTAAATACATTTTCAGGTAATTTGCCCTAAAAAAATAGATGAAAACGTAAGAAAACGGCCGAAAACGTAAAAAAATTTAAGAAAACCTAAAAAAACGAGTGAAAACATAAAAAAACAGGCGAAAACGAAAAAAACGGACAAAAACGTAAAAAAAACAGACGAAAACATAAAAAATTTGACGAAAATGGAAAAAAACATACGAAAAGGCAAAAAATAGATGAAAACGTCAAAAAAAGGGGCGAAAATGTAAAAAATATAAGAAAACATAAAAAATGGCCAAAAACGTAAAAAAAAGGGCGAAAACGTAAAAAAATTGACGAAAACGTAAAAAAACGGACGAAAACGTAAAAATACGAACGAGAACGTAAAAAAACAAACGAAAACATAAAAAAACGGATATTGAGAAAAAGAAATGTATGGTTTGTGAATGAAGAAGCAAGAAGTGAAAGAAGAGGTAATAAGAGGAAGGAGATGTCTGAATTTGGAAGAGGAAAGAAGAGGAAAGAAGCTCTTTTGTCTGAAAAAACAAACATGTTCTTTTGCGCGCCCGCAGAGGAAAGAAGTGAAAAGAGGCAATAAGAGCTTATTTTGAAAAACAAACAAGGCTTAAGTCACTAAATAGTTGCTGAATAATTACAAAACTAAACAACATTAGTGATTATTTAATACTTTTTTTTGGTTGTCTATTCACAATACTTGAAAAAGGCCACGAGAAAATAGAAAGATGAATAAGAGGGTGTGCACGTAGCAAGCCTCAAAACCATGGGCAGAGCAATGGACCACACGGCCCAGAAGAGCTAGTAAAGCATGAACATTAAACTCTTATTTGACATTTAGATTATTAGTAAAAGATATATACTAAATCCGCTCTAAAATAACTATTCATTTTAAAAATAAATAAAGTTTACATTTTTATTAATAAAAGAGCATCTTTATCCACTAAAGTCAAGGATCAAAATAAAAAAAAAAAAATTACTTATTTATTTATTTATTTTTTGAGTGAAGGATAACATTTCTTAAAATTATGATAAAATAGTATATCCACGTCAAACTAAATATCAATAATCAATATCATAAATTTGTTTTGACTAACATATAATATCTTTTTTTTTTTTTTTTTTTTTTTTTTTTTTTTTTTTTTTTTTTTTTTTTTTTTTTTTTTTTTTTTTTTTTTTTTTTTTTTTTTTAATT
>LBNU01039257.1:0-10444 GCA_014162995.1 Artemisia annua
TAGAAATAAAATTTAACGGAGTTTAACGGAACATAATAAGTCATAAAAATTATGAATAGATGTTGTGCGGGTACAAGTATTGAGTGTCGGAATAATTGATTGTTTAGTTTTACGGAAAGCCCGTTCGTAATTATTATCTAACTTACGATATAAATTTAAATAAATTTCCAAAATACCGGGTAAATGAATTTTTCTAATATTCGTTGCATGTTAAAATGAGCATAGAAATATGTTGGGAACATTAGTGGGATTGTCGGCACGTGTTAGTCACATTTAATGATCGCGTGCTTATCGTTTATTAAAAAAGGTAAACATACGTAAAACTTCAAATGTACTAAAAATGATTAATAGTGAAATACCTACGCAGTGGAATTAGTATTGAAAACTATGTCGTGCATGACTAGTGTAGACTACTTCCTAGTCCGTATGAAGTTGTACTGGTAATTGATGCATGAATTCGCAGCTAAACCAAACCGGTTACGCGAATATGAATACTGTAAACCCCCTGTTTACGGATGAAATGATAAAGTGCATGACTAGTTGGTTTCCCTCCGGGAATAATACGTGTCACCCATGAATTAGTAATTGTTTCGCTGAACGCTTCTCGGATCTCAAACTGCACTCCGAAACGATGAATAGTAAAATGATGAATAGTGACCGCGATGATAGTAAATGCATGAATAGGTAACAGGTTTAATTAGTGAAATTGTTGCAGGTGGGAGAAAAATGACCTGAAAGTACCGCGGCGGGTTGTGACATTTTATGTGATTCTGATCAGTTTATGTACCAAGTTTCTTGAACAAAAGCTTAGATCAGACCTAGCTATAAAGGTAACTTGCTTATACAACTGTAATTAGTGCATAATGTTTCTAGACTTCGTGAGGTTGATTGAATAGTATAGTGATTCTAAATCATTTCCTATCTATGGGTTAATGATGGCAAATGCAGTGAACTATATCCATGTTGTTTATACCCATCACATGGAAATCTGCAAATTGTCTTCAATGATCGGATGGCTATAGTAATTTGTGACAGGCAAGTAAATTTTGTATGCTTGCCACTTTTCCATTTGCGAGTTACTAAATACAGAGATTGGCTTCTGGCTACTTGTTCAACACTTTTAGGTAATATGAGTCATATGACTGATTAGAATGCATACATCTAATATCCTTTATTTGCATTTTCCAATTTGTTAGTTTCTTTTTATTGGAAATGATTACTGTGTTTTCTTCTCACATTCTCATCGCGATGAAGGTAGCTAGTAATAAGCTTTGTTTAAATTGTAACTTGTACAAGGTGATTGATGAAATATAGAATAAATTAATAGTTAACTAAAATGGTAGTATTTCCATAGAAAAAAAGTACTATTGATTTTACTAAAAATGGTAAACGAATTAATGATCTTTTTAAGCTTAGTCATAGACTCATAAGGAATTTTTTAATACATCAGTCTAATGTTTAACTTACCATATTTGACCACAACGACTCTTTGGACTGGGAGGTTTGTACAGAAACAAGTATGGCTAGCTGCTTCTTGTTGGACCGGTATGGATAAGGAGCAAATTATCCCCTGATCAACATAACTGGTATATTCTACAGTTTTGCTGGAATGCCCCCCAACATCCCGAACAAACATAGCTGGCTTGCTGTAGAAATCATATCTTAACTATTTACTAGTGTTTAAGTGCGGAAACCATTTGTTGATCGAAGAAGTACAACCATATCCTCTTAGCCACGCTAGATGCAGGAACGGCCTTGATGGGGTACTATTCCTCTTTGCTTTGCAAAAGGAAGGTGCTAGTTTGAATTGGTGGTGGGCAAACCACTATTCATATCAACATGCTTGTTTTTCAGCAAAGAACAATAGTACCCCCATGAAGGCTGTTCTTGCATCAAACACAGAGATTAGGATTCAATTGTACTTCTGCTTCTTCTGCAACCATAGTTTTGGTATTCTAACAAGCTGGTTATGTTTGTTGGAATTGTTGGGGGCCTTCAAGTGAAACCATGGAACTCTATTTATTTTTTAGAAAAGAATTGCTTATTACAAAATGGGTACTAGCAAATACTCTGTGTTTAAGGGAATCTTTCCGTATCATGGTGGATGCCTAGCAGTATAGAAAACTTAAGTTGCTATTGTGATGCAATCCATCAATATGACATAAGTTTTCAATATTGTTAGACACCCACCATGATATCAGGTTTGTTTGGTATGACGAAATGGAGTTGCGGCTGAATGAAATGAACGTCGTAATACAATAAATAAATCAATGGAATGACACATTACAATTATAATTATGTTTGGTTGTTATGATTGAATGGAATGTAATAGATAATTAAAAGACTAAAATAGCCTTTAATAATGAATATTTTTTTGTTTGGTGTACAATTAATAAAGGTCTTAATGTAATTATGATTCCATTCCAAGATGTAATGGAAAAAAAACAAGGGACCCCTAATGAATGAAAATAGTGCTTTTTGATGTAATGAGTGATTACATGTAATGAGTCATTGCATTCTATAATTGTAAACACGCATAAGTTTTTCATTCCATTGTAATGATCTTTTCCATTCATACTCTCATGACGACGTACCAAACAGCTTTAATGTTGCGTCCAGGTTGCTACATAGAAAAAGCTTCATAGGATTAATTTTACCTGGTTTGAGTTTGTGTGGCGGTGGGTTCAAACCCCGTGGATTAGTCGGCCAATAAGGTCGGAAACCATGGTTATCAAAAAAAAAATGTTGTATCACAAATAACAATCTCTATATAATCCAAGTTGGCCTTCGTAATGTAGCTTGTGGCCGCAATTGGGGATGCCGTAAAGCGGCATTGTTTGTCAAATACGGGGACCACTCACAACTTGTATATTCGATAATCTTGTTTTGGCAAGTTGTTTAACGTATTTTCTAAAAGGGGCAATTATATATTTCTCTAACAAAACTTGAAAATTTCATATTCACTCAAATCTTTACTACTTATAAAGGAAAAATGGTCAAAGGGTAATTGTGGAAAAGTGAAATGTTGAAATTTTGGTCAATGCCCATAATGCCCTTCGGTGAATATGGAATGTCAAAATTGAATTGGTAAGTGAAAACGGAATGTGTGGCGTTTGAAAAATATTGCATGGAAACTATTGAAAGTATCAAAGGCTGAGTTATTGCATTTATTCCAGGAAAGTATTGATAACCATTGCTGGAAACACCTATTCTTTTTAAAACACATTTACATATGCTCCATCTCTTTTTTTTCTTTTCTCTCTAAAACAAAAACACCCACATGATACCCCAACACCATCAAATAGCACTGCTGCCAATTCGCCGCCACCACCACTATCAATAGATTCCGCAACCAACATCACCGGTTCTTGCAAAATCTGGTGGTGTTTGAGTTTCGGTGATTTCATTGATGATTCAGTGTCTCGGTGGTGTTTTTTTGGTTTTGGCGATGTTTTCGGTGGTGCTTTGACCGGGTCTGACCGATAAGGTGTCTGGGTTTGTTTGTTGGTCTTTGGTATGTTTGGTAGCCTCGAATTCGTTAAGATCTATTTACGGTATGTTGGTTTCTTGGTTTCAAGATTTGGACTTTTTTTTTCTTTGTTTGAAATCTATCTCAGAACGGAGTTTAAGAACGCTTTTGTTATTTTTTTCAGTTTAGCCGCTGATGACTTGCCGGAATCTTCTGACATAGCCGCTGGCTCGCCGGAACTTTTGTTGTTGCCGCTGCCTTGCTGGAATCAGTTATTTGCAATTATATAAAGATTGCCGGGTATTAGTTATTTGCAATTAAAGTTTCATAATTTGGTTTATTTGAGCTTTCTTGATATGGGTTTATTAATTTTGTGTAATTCTCAAAAAAAGAAAAAAAAAATTATTCATATTTTGTTGTTTTTGTAGTGTATTTTGGTGCATTTTATTTGGTTTTTCATCATCTGAGGGTGTTTAAAAGTTGTATTTTTTTTTAGGATGTGAGAATGAATATAAGCTTTTTTGTGTTATATTAGTAGGTTTTTAGTAATTTGTGATATGGGGTTTGTATTTTGCTCTTAAAACTTGTAACATTGTTTGTGTGATTAAGGAATTTTTGACCCGATTGCTGAAATCTAGGACATTGTTTATTTAAACTTGCTTTGGGGCTTATGCCCTAATTTTAGTTGGGGTATATTTCATAAGTTTATTTTTGACTTATGAGTTTATTGGAACTTAAATGCAATGAGCCAAAAAAAAATCTGTTTATAATATATAAGCTCACAAAAACCACAAGTCGACAATTAGTTTAACAATGTTACAACTTATATTGTACGATTGCCATTATGCATTTTACATAATAGTCACAATTTTTTATGCTTTTTTTTTTCATAACAATGGAGTGCACTTATGGTTTTTCTTAATTTGCAAAACAAAAGTAGTAAAAAGGCATCCGGAACCTATTCAGACCAACCACTCCAGTCACCAGAAATACAGTCGCTTCTCAACACAAGAATTCAGGTATGTTTTTTTGTTCTTCTCTAAGTTGAGTAGGCTAGGTACATCACGATGCATTTTGATAAGTGTGACAGTGATTTATGATTGGCTATTTTTTATGAATATCTCAAACAGAACTTACGTTAGCAATGTTTTAGATTTATATGCCTCCTAGATACTCACAATATCTATGGTTATTTAAAAAAACAACCACTAACTATACAACTTAAAGAACATAACTACCGTTTTGAAGTTACATATATAGTTTCAGACTACGTCAGACGGTACAAATATGGTTGTAAAGGGTGAAAAAACCTTAAAAGCATAAATAAAATTTCCAGAAAAGTAAACATATAAGTTGGTTTGAATTAGCAGATGTTAAATGCTTATTTATAACAACATGATTTGGGAAAGTGATAAACAGTTTAGGAGTGTTTGGAATTGCTTATTATTAGCTACTTATCTACTTAAAAATAAGTATTGGTACCACAAAACAATGTCGCAACCTATATATGTTTTCATTGTGTGCAATGCACTTATGGTTCTTAAATGGTGATTTTAAGAACATATTTATTCATTCAAACATGCGATGTAAAAAGAAAAGCAATCATTCAACAGTCATTTAGCAAATTAAGGGTTGTTTGGATAGCCAATTTTTTTAGACAGAACTCTTACCTCATACACCCTTTCCCGGAACATTTGCATCAAGATAGTTTTATTAGTGGCGTCACAATACTGTTTTATTAATGGTGTCACAGAGATGGTTCTATAATTGATGTCACAAGGGTGCATTGGATCTGCTTATTTTGAGCCCAAAAGGATGCGTTGGATCTGCTTATTTTGAGCCCAAAAGAGTGAGTTTGGATCTGCTTATTTTCAGCCCCGACAGAGTGCATTTGGTTGCTGATTTTTATGCACAAAAGGGTGCGTTTTGTTGCTGATTTTCTACACAAAAGGGTGCGTTTTGCTGCTGATTTTTCTGAACAAAAGGGTGCATTTGGTTGCTGATTTTTCTGCACAAAAGGGTACATTTGGTTGATGATTTTTCTGCACAAAAGGGTGCGTTTTGTTTGCTTATTTTTCTGCAAAAAAGGGGTGTTTGGTGTTGCATATTTTCAGCCATCAGGGGCGTTTGGTTCAGCTTATTTTCAGTCCATAAAGGGCGTTTGGTTTGCGTATTTTCTGCCCCGAAATTGTGTCGTTTGGAACTTACCTATTTGGTCCGTTTCATTTAGTGAGCTGAGAGAATATATATGATATACTTATTTAAAGTCCAACTAAGATTTTGATTTGATATTCTTGAAACTTGTGTATATTTTACATTGACTTTCGTATAGTTAAATACGATACCTTTAGACATTATATGTAGGCGTCTCCATATAATTTGTAGGTGTCTCCATATACAACTCCAAAAATGTTCATTTGACAGCAATTGAACCTACATATGCATTATCACAAATGTTCTATGCATCGATAAAGCATCCCTGCAGCAACGCGCGGGCAAATTTGCTTGTTATGTCTTTTTAGCAAAGACTGCGTCACATGCACTCTCATACATGAACTTGTCACTTGCTTAGGCACAATCTTTTATATAATAAAAGAATTACATCATTTCGGAGTGTTTTTGTAAAACCCTTCTCATTGAGAAAAAAAATTAGACCAATAGGAGAACTCAATTTTGTCACGTAGGCGAAATCGAGCAATATGATTGGTCAATAGAAAGTCAAAATTGAATTAATTTTGGTCAAACTTAATAAATTTGGTGGAGAAATTTAGTTATGAAAAAAATGCATAAAAATATATGTGTCAAATTTATGAAAACAAAAACTTACAAAAAAATGAAGTAATTAATAAAACTTTTGTGGTTGAATTTTACATAAAATATATGGAGCTAAGTGTAAAATTACAAGTTTCCATGTTTTTTAATAACTTTAGAAAAAACACAAATAACCCCTTACACTTTATACCCCTTATACTTTATAATATGAAGTTTGTTTAAAATGTCATGAGTATAAGCATTAGTATTAGTTTCAGACTTTCATATATTTAAATTACAGAATTTTGTAAATATGCGAATTAGTTTTAATATTGTTAGTTGTAGACTTTCATCCATTACAATATTTTTTTTTAAATAAGGACTCATGTTATTCTATTTAAAGTTTAATTTATACGTACACAGGTTTGAATNTATATGATATACTTATTTAAAGTCCAACTAAGATTGTTTGATTTGATATTCTTGAAACTTGGGGATATTTTACATTGACTTTGGTATAGTTAAATACGATACCTTTAGACATTATATGTAGGTGTCTCCATATAATTTGTAGGTGTCTCCATATATAACGTCATAAATGTTCATTTGATAACAAAATTGAACCTACATATGCATTATCACAAATGTACTATGCATCGATAAAGCATCCCCGCAGCAACGCGCGGGCAAATTTGCTTGTTACTCTCCTATGCCTTGATATATTTTGGATGTTTAACATTCTTAAGATAAGGAGATGAAAAATAACGTATTGTTGATACGTTATATCTATCTAGACAATGCAACACAAAGTTGCATGCGAGAAAAAAAAAATCAATTACATTTTGATTGTTTTATGTTTTATTTATAAACGTCACATGAAACAATTTAGCCACAATATCACAACTATAACTGTTTGCCGCTAGAAAATCCCGTTGCTATCCACGGGTACTCGTCTAGTGATGCTTTAAAAGCATTGTCAAAATGCTATTAATGATGAAAAGAGAGGGAGATACTTGACAAATACTTTTCAAATACTTTCTAGAAATAACAGCTATCGTAAGAGATTTGTGCAATTTTTGTGGAATGAGATACTTAACAAATACTTTTCAAATACTTTCTAGAATAACAGCTATCTTAAGAGATTTGTGCAATTTTTGTGGAATGAGATACTTAACAAATACTTTTCAAAATTATCGAAGCAAGTTTTTCCACCACCATAAAATTCCAAACCATCGTAATCTTATTAAAGTTAGAAAATATCTCAGTACATACATTTGGACATCTACCCACCATATATTTGTTCTTTAATAGTTTATTGGGATAACATTTTACTGATTAAGGGAGCATTTAGTTTTATCACTGTTTTCCCAAGTATGTCATTCACTTTGGGTATGTAAACAGCTGGGTTGCATAATTGGTAAACTGGTAAATTTTAAGTTAGCCAAACGGGTCGGGTCGGTTTTAACCAAAATTCATTTTGTTGAAATGCTAATTTCATGCTAGCCATAATAAGCTGCTTATTAACACCCCCTTATTTGTTATACTTTAATGATCCACTTTGCTCCCAATTAAGAAACAAATAGTAAAGGCATGTGCTTACTCCATACAAACTCTTGTTCAAGATTACTTCAAACATTTTAGTATGCACTTAGAGTTTTCTGCACAATGAATGTCACAAAGATTGCTAAAAGTTATTAATAGTATGGACATTCATATTACATGTATAAATAATAGTTACTGATAATTTTATATATGTTGAAGCAAGTAGTTCCAAAACCATCAAGTTTCAAACCATCGCAGTCTTTGATTAGAAAATATCCCAGACATTAATAATTCTAAACATGCACGGCGTAGACTCTCGGACCTCCGGATAATTTCGTAGTAGGTTCCTCCTATCAATCATAGCTACAGTTATATATAAACGCAAATGATTCCTTTCATTTTATGTTATGAATAATCATATCATTTTTCATAACAAAAATATGAAGTTATTTCAAGCTTACCATTCTTTCCTACTAGTTATCCTCCTTTCATCAACTACATTTGGTTCAGTTCCAAAATACGCCAAGACAGGGTGTAAAGATACGTGCGGGGATGTGACGATCCCATTCCCTTTTGGAATCGGAACAAACTGTTCTCTCAACAAATGGTACAATGTTGATTGTAACTCGTCGACGCCATATCTATCCTCACTAAACCACCTCGAAGTCTTGCGTGTTGACTTAAAAAATGGAACAGTCACTGTTAAAATGCAAAAGTTCTATAATTGCAGCCAGACGACAAAGAGTGTGGATCTTGGTAGCAGCCCCTTCCTGTATTCCAAATTTTACAATACATTTGTTTATGAGGGTAATTGTGGTGTTGCTGTCATGATAGACAATCATGGTAGTGTGCTCACTGGGTGTTCCACCACATGTAGCAATGACACTACCACTACTGGTATCATCGATACAAGCAGATGTTTCGGTATCAATTGTTGCCAAAGAAAAATTCCTCAATATCTGGAGTCGTACAGCATGAATCTTACAGGTATGGAGAGGCAGATGGGTGGAGATGGAGCTTGCGGGTCTGCGTACTTATTGGATAATTCATACACTGAAGGAAGCAACTTATCTCACCAATCGTATGTTCCAACAACACTAAACTGGATCCTATCAGACCGCGACCAAGATCAAGTAAGTTGTTCTACTAGGTGGAATTCAGAAATAATGGATCTGGGTAATGGTACTCTGATGAATTCTTGGTATTGTTCCTATTTTCACTCAAGAATGAAAGGGAATCCTTATTTAGAAGATGGATATGGATACGGTACGTACGTAACTCTATATTTAGTATTTATCTGTTTATTTTGATCACAGTATTCATTTCCAGCATCGCGTGTGTTTTTATTTTTTAGAAAATAGACCAAATAAAATAAGCTTAACTGGGTATGTTTGACAAGAGTAACTGGAATGGGAGATGGTGCTAGAGATAAAGATTGTAAAATTAGATTATTTTTATAAGCTAAATGAAGTAATATTTAGTTTCCAGAGATTATAGATTTTTTTTTTTTTTTTTTTTTTTTTTTTAAGTTCTGTCTATCAAACAAAGATTATTTTTTAAGTAGCTTATTTTTGAAAAAATAAGCATAATCTCTCAACAATTTTGTATACCAAACATACATTTACTATTCTTTATAAATACATAAATAATAGGTGAGTAACCGCGCATAAGATGGCAGTGTATAATTTGATAAAATCCACTTGCGTCGATATTGTGTGTGTATTTTATAGGTCATGAAAGAATTATGTAACTTTGTAGAACTTAATTATTAAGTATGTATTGAAAATATGACAGCGCTAAGCAGTATCCAATAAAAAAATTTCCCCTCTTGCAACGATCAAGTTAAAGATTATGCAACATGAAAAGGTATGTGATTATCACACAAAATAATGTGATGTCTCTAATTTAGTTTATGCTAGCTGTAAACAACCTTATAACGGCTAAATTAACTTTCCAAAAAGAGAGGACTTTACGTATTTTGAGTCTGTGTCGTGATGGGTTCAGAACATGTTAATTAGTCGGCCAAAAAGATAAAAAACAGTTGGTTACCAATAAAAGTTATACTGATTTAAATTAATATAAGAAAATACAATTTTAAAAAGATGAGAATGGAAATTTGAAAAGAACATAAATGTGGTATTAAACTTGTGGACCGGAATTCATTTAAAAAGTTGATACAAATTAGGGCCCGTTTGGTTTGTAAGTGGGATTGAAATTGGATTTGGATTTTGGAAAGGTTTGAAAAAAATTGGATTTAAGTATAGGTTTGAATTAAATGAGAAGAGAGAAAATAAATGATTAATAAATTTATTTTATATGTTTGTTTAAATAAAAAGTAAGAAAAAATAGAGTTATTTGTGGTTGAGAAAAAAAAAGGATCAAAAATAAAAAAAATCATGATTGGTCACTTTTATGTATCCCAACCAAAATCCCACCTAGGTGGGGTGGAATGACTTTTTGAATCCGAATGTTGTGTCAATGGGTTTCAAATTTTACCAAACAAGGTTTTTGATGATGATTTCATTCAATACCTAGTTAAAACGGTGAACCAAACGGGTCCTAAAAAGGCTAAAAAGTAATCATATTCATTGATTTTGCAAGATTATCTAAAGTATTGATTATATCGGTCCAAAATCAACCACCCACACCCACACCCACACACACACACACTCTTTTTTTTTT
>LBNU01039257.1:10561-22227 GCA_014162995.1 Artemisia annua
TTTTTTTTTTTTTTTTTTTTTTTTTTTTTTCCTTCAATATTTTCGGTCAAATGGGCAGTTTAGTTATTTGACCCCTTTTTTAATTTCAGCCTCAAACTTCAAATTGTCATAACTTTCAAACGACAAACTTTTATAAAAGACCGATTTCAACATAATTTTCAGAATTTAATCATATTATCTTATAATGGATGAACCACTTTCTTTTTTTGCATTTATTGACTAAGAGATTGAATACTTAAAATATTAAGCATTACAACAAATAGAGCACAAGTTATAAACTAATTAAACACAATCTACCAATACATTCATCCATTAACTTTCAATTAGTGTCATTTTTAAAACACTTATTCAATTAATATAAATTTTAAAACACCCCTCAATGAAAAAATACATGTTATTATACCTATTGTACAAACTAATAGAACACACAAAAATTCATACTATTTATATGCAAACAAACTGATGGCACACCGTCATTTGGAAAACTGGACGGACCGGCCGGTTCAATCGAGAACTGGAGTAGCCTACCAGCTACTAAAAAACGTTCAAAATTGAACCGTAGAGGACTGGTGAAACCAGGTAAAACTGGTGAACCAAACCGTACCAGTTTGTTTCCTTCATGGTTTTTCTCCGATCAGATGACTTTTGGTTATTATTTACTGAAGTTTGGTCGATTTAAATCAAACATAGAAAGATAGATAGGTATAAAGTATAATATTACAAAGAACATAGAGTGAGCGTAGAATAGTAATTTTGCAGCTGTTGCTCTCTTTATATATATTAGAGATAAAATTAAAAAACATTGCTCGAGAGAAACATTATTGCCACAAAAAAAAATACAATCATAATTAGTAACTCGATTACCAGAAATTTTAATCATAAGGTACCCGCCGCTGCAACGCGTGGTTACCCTGCTAGTTCTCTTTATTTTGGTAAGAGTTTTGCTAAATAAATCGAAACTTTTTTTATTTTTATTTTTATTTTTTATTTTTTATTTTTTATTTTAAGTGAGTATTGATTTTCTTAAACTTATCGGCATTTTTGGCCCTAATTTTGTCTAACTTAAAGGATAAATTACGCAAATTTAAAACAAGAAAGTTGTAGCTTTTTTAGCCATTCTTTATCCAGAAACTTGAATCACTCAAATCCGATATGATATGAGTGAGATATATCGCATTTTGAAATGACATATTAAACATATTTAATGCACGTAACGTGTTTGATAAAATTCCTGAGAGAGATTTTTCTTGTGAAAAACATTTAAATGCACTAATTGATGTACTACAATACATTTTTAGTTATTTGAGATCGAGAAGTGGGATAGAGGATGAGGTTTCGACGTAAGGTATTTTTTGTAGGACATTTTTTTTTAGTTTGGAAATAGTTATAAAAAAGTAAACGGCCAAATAAAAGTTTCTGAAAAGTTGTGCATGGCGTACATGCAAATTGATGATGAAAAACATTGATGAACAAAGTATGTTGCTGAAGAACATTGATGAACAAAATGTAGATTGATTTTGTCTTGTTCAATAGTGTTGTTAATCAATTAGTCTTGTTCATAATATATATATATATATATATATATATATATATATATATATATATATATATATATATATATATATATATATATATATATATATATATATATATATATATATATATATATATATATATATATGAACAACATCACAATTTTCATTGATTATATCACGCTGTTCATTAGTTTCCAAAAAAATCACGTTGTTCATTAGTTTTTTAAATAAAAAAGTGTTTATTAGTTAGACCACAATCTTTAGTTAAGAGTGAAAATAGCCAAAAATAAAAAATAAAAATAAATAAAAATAAAAAAAATAAAAAAAAATTGACAAAAAAGTTTAAAAAAAATGACACTTGTCACCCTGTGACGACTTTTTTTATTTTTATTTCTTTTTTTATTTTTCTTCACTTTTTAGAGAATCACGACTCGTAGGTGAGAAGTAAACATTTATATTATTTTAGTGAAATCATGTTTACTCTTTTTGTAATTTTTAAACCAAATGGTTTTCTCTCTATATATAATAGATTTAGTTGCAACTAATTTTCATTAAAACTTCTAAACTTATAATTAGTTTATCCTTTTGTAAATATTCAGTTCTAACCCTTATAGTATCCACTAAAGACAAAAATGTGCAAGTTTTAATTTAAATTATAACAAATGCGTATAATAATTAAATATTTTATGTAAAAATTAAATTAACGTTAATAACAAATTCAATTTCCGATCAAAATGCTTTGGTTTTTGTATGCTTTTACTTAACCAAAAATATAAATTTTTTTGGATATTATTATAAGGGGCGGACCTAAAACTATAAGTCAATAGGTGCACAAACTTTGTTTTACGATTATAATGGAAATACAAACGAAAAAAATGTAAGATTTCTTCTAGTAAACAAATTAACAGACATGTTTTAGCATACTAATGGAGTAACTAAAAAAGACATGTATTTGTGTAATACAAAATTTCGAGATCGGGTTTGTTTCAGAGAATTAGAATATTTAACAAAAAAAATATACTATGCGTCGAACATCCATTGGATTTCCGTAAACACCAAAAACAAGTCCGCCCCCGTGTATTGTAATTTTGTCCTTCACTCAAAACCTATGACTGAAAAAAGAAAAAAGAAAAAGAGAAAACCAGTGACAAACGTTGTTTTTATTAGGCTAACAGGATTGGTCACCATGCCCTCACCGTACACATAAGCTTTTTCCTCTCACTTCTTCTCACGCTCTCTCACCATTCATTTGTTTTGGTCACCAACCACTTAACTTTCATACCCATTTTTTATTTAATTAAATAATTTATATTTATAAGCTAAAAATGTAAGTGTGAATGTAAACATAAACGTATGAAATTAATAACGTAAACGTAAGAAATAAAAAAAAAATTATTCATAAATTAAAACATTACATAGATTATTAAAAACTTAATCCTGCGGAATTAAAAACAATACATAGCTAAATAAAAAACGTAAACTAAAATTGCAAACCCCACTTCCCTTTGATCCCCGCCCTTATCTCTTCCATAATAGCGAGTGCATCCCCAACCAAGTGATCATATGGCTGCATATATAACAATAAGTCTTTTTGACGCGCTTTGTATTCCTACATTTCCACATCCCTCTTTTGATCTCCAGAAATTCACGCATTCTTTCTTTTTCATTTCCATGGCACGTTTGTTCTGCTGTGCCAACTTTGAGATCATCATCCTAGCCAATGCTTCGCCATTCGTAGTTGCTGACGTTCCCGATGATCCCACCCCTTTTTTCTTCAAAGCTTTCGCTTTGTCTCTGCCCATTGGTCGTTGAACTTCTTGCATGTCATCTTCCTCGTCGTCTCCAGAATCATTATTCAGATTAATACTAGCATCCCCAGACTCTGGGTTAAACGAACTAAAACCAGATGACTTGTATCTCTTGGACACTAATCCCTTTCGGACACTCTCTTCAAAATTTGGAACTTCATTATCATTCCATTTCAAACAATTTTTTTAAAATCTCGCAACAATGACGAAGTGTAAATTGTACTCCGTATTCAGCTTCATAGTTAAGCATTGCCTTATTAAAGTAGTCTTCGTCTCTAGCTCCACTCATCTGCGTCATACGCTTGAGGTTATTGTACACTCCACAAAACCGAGCCACGTTCGGGCGCACCGTCTTGCGTTTCTTGTTCACCATATCGTACATTTGACGACCATATGCCTTTGTTTTGCTCTCCATGTATTTTATAACCTCATTCCTAAATCCCTGCTCCTTTCTCACGTTACCCAGCGCACTATTTTCGGATACATCAACCCATCCTTTGCACAACATAATTTCTTCCTCACTGGTCCATGGAAGGCACCAGGTGCTTCCTCGTTTTGAGCCGTCCTCTTTGTGCATCTTTTAGGCTTAGGTGGGATGGTGTCGGTGTTGGGGTAGTGACTTCGACAGGAGAGTCCTCACGAACGATGTTTTCATAAAAAGTGTTCGAAAATATAGGCTCGTACATATCTTCATTTGGAAATAAAGAAATGGGAGACGTGAGTGGTTATGATGACGAACCACCCATATGTGTTTGTGAGGCGAAGTTGGGGTTATTGAATGGGAACGCGTTTGGTTGTGCGAAGAATTGGCTAAACGCGTTTCTTTGTGAGTATTGGGTAAAGTTTTGTTGTGGGAGTGGGTTTCAATATGGCTGATTTGGCTAAGGTGGGTTATAATAGTATGGTTGTGGTCGGTAGTTCATTTGTTGGTTTGATGTTGGAGTATTTCCGAGAACAAATGTTCCTTCGGGTGTCTAGGGAGTGTTTTGGGTAGTTGTTCGTTGTCGACGGTTAGTGTTTCGGGGAGTATTTTCTTGAGACATTTTTTTAGCTAAAATGAGAAGTAAAATGTTGAGAGTATGAGAGCATAAAATTTATTGATCTTAGGTCTAAAAATAGTGAAGTTAATCAGTATTTATAAGTAAAAAATTGGCTAGTGGGATTTTATTTCTTTATTTACTTTATATATGAAACGGTAACTTGCAAAATGGGGCTCAATTTATTCGAAATCACTATGGTGAGCCGGTCACCAAAGTTGTGATTTTTTCCAATGTGTCGCGCGTGAGTTTTTTTGTCTGTTTTGGTTGTCGTACGTGAGCTATGTCTCACGATACCCCCTGTCACGACCACTCAATTCGGTCTTACAACTATGTTGACTTTCATCATGTTTGAAGTAGAACACCATTTATTCGTCAATTCGAGTTTCCCATTATTTCTTGAAATTAGGAAGATCATCTTTCAATTGGTCTTTTTCTCTTCATAGCCAATTTTTATATGATGTTATTGTCTTATTGATGAAGTGTACTTTGTTTTGTCTTCTTTGCTTATATTTCATCAATAAATATTTGTTCAAGCCGTACCAAACATATGGTATCATCATATTGATCCGATTGAGTTACACTTACTATTACATAAAAAGAGTTGCGATTTTTTAGAAAGTAAACAAAATTATAAAGGCTAGAAAGCCACTTACAATGTGACAAGTGTCCCCCACCCTCTCCCTCCCTTTTTTCTTATTAAATTCGGTTAGAGGGCATTTTGGTCCTTTAAACCCCTTTTTTTATTCCACCTCAAAATTTTAAACGTAAATAACTTTCAAACGACAAACTTTTATATAAAACCGATTTCACCATAATTTTTAAAATTTAATCTTCTTTAATTTGGTATAAATATTTTTAATTTTTTCGAAATTTTTTTTGACATATTCATGAGGTCATGATTTTCTTGATGTTTTTGCTATTTTCGACCCTATTTTTTTACCTTAAAAATTGCCGAATCATAAAATACTTAAAACACGAAAGTTGAAGATTTTGATTCACTCTTTACACATGTTTTTGAATCACTCAAATCCGATGTTATATGAGTAAGATATCACACGTTAATTATGGTGTTTTACTCATATTTATTGCACACAAGGTGTTTGATGAAATGTCTAGCTTAGATTTTTAGTGTTAAAATTGAGCTAAATGCACTATCTGATGAACCTATAACCTAACTGATGAACAATACATGATTTAACTGATGAACAAAACATAATCTAACTGATGAACCTATAACCTAACCGATGAACCTATAACTGATGAACCTATAATTCATGAACCTATAACGTAACTGATGAACGATACATAATTTAATTGATGAACAAAACATAATCTAACTGATGAACCTATAACGTAACTGATAAACAAAACATAATCTAACTGATGAACCTATAACATAACTGATGAACCTATAACTAATGAACCTATAACTGATGAACGTTATCAAAAATAACTGATGAATTGATAAACATTGTGTCTTTAGAAAATTGATGAACTCATAAACAATACTAACTTGAACTGATGAACATTATTAAACAAAATTAACTGAGAACTGATGAACATTATCAAAAATAAACGGATCAAATACAAACAACTGATGAACTAATGAACAACTTTTTGTCATCGATGAATAACTCTTTCTATTAAAAATAATAATAATAAAAAAAAAAAAAAAAAAAAAATCTTATTCTGCAAATAGTAATGAACAACATTTTTCATTTGACATGATGAGATATCTCATATAAAAATGAAAAGTGATCACACGTACTGAATTTGTTTGAACTCCATTTCTAATCAATGAACAATAAATTAAATACTAAATTATGTACATACTGTAGGATATGAGAGTTTGATAGTCTTTGAGTATCCGTCCTTTATAAATCAAACATAGTTGTGCAGCAGGTATCTCAGTCTCAACTGACGACTCAAGGCTAACTTGCACCGTGAATTTAGATCCGTTAGATGAGCGCACGTTAATTTTGATGAAGATGATGATGGATCGGATTGATGATGACGATGATGACGGATTAGATGTATGATGATGACAGTTTATTTTCAGATCTGAGAGAGGAGATGGAGAATAAAGAAGTGTATTAGTGAGTATATTAACAAATGACCAAGATACCCCTAATTAAAAAACACCCATCATGTTGTTGATCTAATGTTTATTTTGATCCAACGGTTAATAACACTTTTTAGGCTTTTTAAAATACTTTGACTTTTTAAATGATCGTCAACCTACATAAAAATATATGTCGCTCTAAAAAGTATGTTAAAACTTCGCAGCAACACACTAACATAAATAACACTCGTTATAAACGAAAACAGTTCTTTCTAGTTTGTGGTATAGATCTTATCATCCTTCTCTGTCGAAAATGAAAATATTTAAACCTTTGCCTACTTACCTTCCTTTCATTAACAGAAACAGCAGCAGCTCTGAAATACACCATGCCAGGGTGCAAAGACACATGCGGAAACAACGTGACGATTCCATATCCTTTTGGAATTGGTGCAAAATGTTCAGTCAACGAATGGTACACTGTTGATTGCAACTCCTCGAAGCCATACCTGTCTGCACTCCACCTTGAAGTCTTCGGTATTGACTTGGAAAATCAGATAGTCACTGTAAACATGCAAAAGTTATCTAATTGCAGTCAGGTGATCAATAGTGTGGATCTGGGTAGGAGCCCCTTCCTGTATTCAACATCACACAATAAGTTAGTTTATGAGGGGTACTGTGGTAGTGCTTTCATGATGGACAATCATGGTAGCGTGCTCACAGGGTGTTCCACTACTTGTAACAATGACACTACTACTAATACTATCGTCATCATCGATACAAACAGATGTTATGGCACAAATTGTTGCCAAACAACAATTCCTCGTTATCTGAAGTCGTACAGAATGAATCTCACAGGTTTAGAAAGTCAGCTGGGTGGAGATGGAGATTGTGGGTCGGCCTTTTTGGTCGCTCAGGATCTATTTGATCAGGATTTATATGATGAAGATAACTTTTCTCGTCAATCATCTGCTGGAGAGGGCAGCAAGTCTTATGTTTCAACAGCACTACTGTGGACCTTTTCCGACCGTGATAAAGACAAATTAACTTGTTGTGATGGATATTCGCCCTATAATCGCAAAGTAGATCTGGGTAATGGTACGATAATGGATACTTGGAAATGTGAACTCAGGTCCTTAGGAAACCCTTATTTGGCCGATGGATGCGAGGGTATGTATTTCTTTAAGAAAGCTCTCTCTCTCTCTCTCTCTCTCTCTCTCTCTCTCTCTCTCTCTCTCTCTCTCTCTCTCTCACATGAAACTTTCTCCTTGGCTATAGATGATGACCCTGTCGTAACCGAAGAGTGTGCAAGTTGCCAGAATAAAGGGGGTTACTGTAGATATTATACAATATACTACATTGATGGCAAATCTCATAATAACCTCATTTGTGATGGAGCTAATGAAAGCAAAACATCCTTCGGTGTTATTCTAGGTAATGCTTTTCTCTATGCTTATAAAATCGTCTTATACGTACCCTATTTATATTCTACCACAACCATACATAGGTTAATTAAGGAGTTTCAAATAAGTCCAATATCATTTATTTTGATGAACTGTTAATTTATTGTCATTGAAGAGTACGAGGTTTAGTGCCCAAGAATAAAAAACACTGTTAATTGCTGCCACGGAAATAAGGCTAATTACCCAAAGACCTTCAATGTGCTTTTCAGCTTACAAATGAAGAAGGCGCTCACATATGTCCTTTGATGAACTCAAAAGAATTCAAAAATTGTTCAAAGTTTTTTGAAATATTTCTAACAAATGACAGACAGAATAATTAAGAATCGCTAACATAAAATAAAAATGTGCTAAATTTTTGCTCATCAGATATTTTTTATGTATCATTTGTTCCAATCTTTTCTAAATAAAAGTAATATATGGCGTTTTTGTATTCACCAGTCTTTGTTATCATTTTTCTTTTTTGCAATGTTTCAGTCATTTTTACGAAACGGATAATTATATTGAGTAGGGATCCAGTGAGAAGAAAACTTAAAATGAGAAGGATGAGAAATAGCTATAACCACACATTTGAGATGCATCGAGTTGAATTAGATGCATCTCTATTCATTTAGATGCGTCCCAATTAGTTTCGAAAGTGATTTTGAAGTGAAAACGATGCAAAGTAGTACAGACAACAAATTTGACCTGCAGTGGACGAAAAATACATAGAATTCGTCTAACTTGATGAAATGCATCTAATATATGTATATGCATCTAATTTTTTGCTAGAAAATATATTATGATGCATCTGAAAGATTAGAGATGCATCTAATTCAAGTCAACGCATCTCTAATGTGTGGCTATAGTTATTTCTCATTCTTCTCATTTTAAGTTTTCTTCTCATTTGATCTAAGTCTATGTATACTAACTTCTTAATTGGGCTCGTTTTATAGAATCCTAACTCTTTTATTTGATTGTCCATATATACCTTATTAGTTGTAATTATTATCAATGCTAAATCAAATTGCAAGCCTAGTTTGTCATTTGATCCCTTATCTAAATGGAAATCGCTATTTAATTTGTTTTAACATTTTTCACAGGTTATACCAATTGCATCTTTTGACGATGGAAATATATATTATTCTTTGTTTATTGCAAAAAAGTGACAAAATAAAGAATTTTAAAATTTATCCCTGACAGTTCTGCCTTAAAAAATAAATAATGAAAAAGAACACGGCAGGAAATAATGTGATGGGTGTGGTTAAAACAAAAACATAATTATTTGTGAGAAATACAAAAAATAATTAACAAAAAAATCCAAATGATAAAGGAACATTGTTAGATAAATAAATAAAGTTTTTCCAAAAAATATTAAGAAACATATGCGCATTCAAATTTAGTAAATTGACATTCTGTGCATCAAAAATTTGTTTGTGCATCTGCATCATAATTCATTGTACATAAAATATAAGAAATTAAATATTTTGTGCATCAATATCTTTTTTTTTTTTTTTTTTTTTTTTTTTTTTTTTTTTTTTTTTTTTTTTTTTTTTTTTTTTTTTTTTTTTTTTTTTCTTTTGGTATTAAAATTGTAATTTTTGTACATCAAAAAATTCATATAAAAAAAAATCAAAATTACGAAAGTTTTCATGCACAAAGATCCTCAATAATGTGTAAAAATTTCCAAAAATTTTCAAAAGTTTTTATTGTTTTCAAATCTTTTTATACTTCTCACGAATATTTGCCTTTTTATTGATCTCGATCTCCCGTAGTGTGATAACTACTATTATTTTTAAGGAAATATAAAGATTTTCTGTGTCTTTGTAATTAAGTAGCTCCATTTTCAGCATAACTAATCTGAAACTCCAGATACTTTGGACATGAAAATAAAAGATTTTCTCTGTCTTCGTAATCAAGTTAAGGCTACTTAATTTTGTGTATTGGCCTTGGTTTAGGTGTTAGCATAAGCACGGGTCTACTTTTTCTTGTGTTCATCGCCTACATATTATACAAAGAGATCAAGAAAACAAAAGAAAGGAGGCGAAGAAAGAAGTTTTTTAAACGCAATGGTGGTTTACTTCTAAAACAACAACAAGAAGCCGACCCGTCTTTAGTTGATCAAACCATACTTTTCACAGTACGTCAACTAGAGAAGGCTACTGACAACTTCAATGAGAACAGAGTTCTTGGTCGAGGAGGCCAAGGTACAGTCTATAAAGGTATGTTAGTTGATGGACGGATTGTGGCAGTTAAAAAATCAAAAATTGTAGATGAAAGCCAATTACAACAGTTCATCAACGAGGTGGTGATTCTTTCACAAGTCAATCATAGGAATGTTGTCAAACTATTGGGATGTTGCTTAGAGACCGATGTTCCTTTACTAGTTTCAGAGTTCATCCCAAATGGAACATTGTATGATCGCATTCACTGCGAGACTGATGAGGACCCAATGTCTTTGAACATGAGACTGCAAATTGCTACAGAGGTTGCAGGAGCACTTGCTTACTTACATTCAGCCACATCCATTCCAGTATACCATAGGGACATCAAGACGGCTAATATACTTTTAGATGATAAATACAGGGCCAAAGTTTCTGACTTTGGAACTTCAAAGTTCGTATCAATAGATCAAACTCACTTAACTACCTTAGTCAAAGGTACATTTGGCTACCTGGACCCCGAGTATTTTCAATCTAGCCAATTCACTGAAAAAAGTGACGTTTATAGTTTTGGAGTTGTTTTGGTGGAGCTTTTAACAGGAGAAAGGCCAATCTCATTAACTAGATTTGGTGAAAATAGAAGTTTGGCTACACACTTTATGTTGGCTATGGAAGAAGGACGTGTTATGTCTATATTTGATGCAATGGTTATTAAAGAAGGCACTAGAGAAGAGTTATTGGCAATAGCTAACCTCGCAATGCGATGTCTGAATTTCAATGGAAAGAATAGGCCAACAATGAAAGAAGTAGCTGTCGAGTTAGAAACCATAAGAACGTTGCATATTCCATCTGCGGTTCAGATTAATACCAAGTCAGTGACGTATGGGCATGAATTATCGATGTTATCGTATGGGGAATCAACATCAACATTCTTAAGTTCCGATGAGTACATTACTCGATAATGCAAACAGGCAATTTTCTGTTTAATAAGTTGTCATACAATATATTGTTACATAGTATGTAATATTAGTTGTAAGTAATCATAAATTTATCAAAAGTACTAAGTTTGGAAAGAGAAATTTCCATTCCTAAGGGCATAAGGACTTTTGTAACAATCCTTTTATACCAGGAGCTAACTATAACCAAATCCCTAACCATAAACAGCTACAAATTACACTTCAAACTATTTAGAAACCTTAGTGTATAAAATTAGGGTTTATGGCTTGATATTAAACCAAAATCAACTACAATATAAAAGAAATTCTAATAAAAAATTATAACCTTACTGATATGTGCTTATTCACATACCTTTTATTCACCATTATTAGACTATTTTAGACCAAAAACTAACGTTCAAAGCCAAAGATATCGTGTTTTTGTGTTTATGACTGTGCAGGTAAGGATATTGCAAAAACAACATGAAAAGCAACCTAAAAGCCCAAAACGAGCACGAGATGTGGAAAAGAGTTTGAAAGTTAAGTAAAAGATGAAATCTGCTTGTGAAAAGCCCGTGAAGACAAATTATTTCTCAAAGGCTCAAGAAAGTAAAAGAGACGCTTAATCAAGCTCAAAGATGATTATGAAGCTAAAACTTTCTAAATCCGAGCAAGTGATCACTTTTAT
>LBNU01039258.1:0-37404 GCA_014162995.1 Artemisia annua
TGTTTTGATAAACAAGGTTTTTATAAATTAAAAAGACTTAAAACTATTCAACCCCCCTTCTAGTTTTCCACAATTTGATATTATGATGTTTGAACAATTTAATCTTTGGTTGTGTGTTTCTGAACAATTTGGTCTGTAATAATTTAGGATTCGGCCTCTGTTGGCCTTTAAACTCTTGTGACACTTGGTTTTCTTTATTGCATGTAGGATTTATCCCGCCTTGGTTGTTGGTTTATTAGCTTTATTTGCTTTGAGTGTCTATTTATTTGTTTGCTTGATTTTATTTGTTTCCGTATGTAGGTTATTTTTCTTGTTATTGATTCATGCTTAAAAAACTAACTTGTGAAAATGCTTTATTTTGTTTTTAACTTAGTCTTAACTACATATAAAGGTATTTTGCAAAAGATAAGTGTAAGGGAAATCTAAATCGGTTAATAAGAACGAATGAACATGAATCATAACAATGTAAATTAACATGCATATTAGTACTTGTTTGAGTCAAATGCTTGTATCGAGTCATAATGATGTTTCTGCAGGAATTCCAGGAAGTAAGGTATAGTTTTTCCAGAAATTTTTCGGAAACTTAACATGAGAATTATGTCAGATCATTTCTGACGGCGTCAGGCTGTAATTTTCTGAAATTTTTGAAAGTTTTGTTTTTCTTCCGGAATCATAAAAAGTTTTGTTAGTTCTCTAACTTATAATCTCGAGGAATTCTGCAAAAACATTCATTCCACAAGCATTATATCCTATTATAGATTATACCGCCGATTTTACGCGAGGTTCGCCTTTATTGTTTTTCAGGTTAACAGGTTATTTTGGACAAGGAGATGATTTATATTTCGGAAGGAAAGCTTTGAGCGTTCATCTTTCTTGGAAGAATATCTAACCATGTTACCTCACTATCCACACCAAACAAATCAGGGGAGTATTTGTTTCATTTTTTCATTTTCATTACTGTTACATCTTTTATGTGAACATTGGGGACGACGTTCGGTTTAAGTGTAAGGGGGTAAATGAAGACACCTTAGAGAATGCAATTGCGCTTGATTTTTGTTTGTTTGATAGTAAATTTGTAATAAAACCGAGAGAAATATTTGTTAGGGCAATTTTAGCGCCAATTTAAAATTTTTTACAACATTTAGAAGTGAAACTTTGGTCCTAATAAGCATCTCATGGATAGGAAATTATATGACTAGCACAAAAACCGTACCACTAAAAAACTTTTCCACCCCAAATATGTGAGGATTCGCCCCTAGAATTGGTAGGAAAAGCATTTATGCTATGATGTGTGTACCGGTAGCACTTAGATTCTAGAACTTGCGTTAGGACCATCTCAAATCCACAAGTGAGACTACATTCGTGTAGTTAGATCTACTACATGATAAGAGGCATTAGGATTAACCCCTTGTTTTACACTTGTGTTTTTGTTATAATTACATTGGCTACATTGGTCAAGTAATTCTCCCACACCCTTTGCGTTGTACCCATTTTTGGTACACGATACCCCTAGTACACCCCTCAGAGCCTATCTTTTCGTTTCGACCTTTGAGCATCTTACTCAAAGTGAGAATTTGTTACACCCCACTTAAATGTACACCCAAATCGCCTTAGCCTACCTTGTATGCACTCATCTTTAGTGCATTATTGTGACAACATTTGTGTTAAACCCTTTGTTAATTATCTAATTGATTACATGGTTGCTAAGTCGAGTCATATCTTGTACATATTGTTTTGGGACGATTGGGACTCATGGGTAAAGTACTAGTTTAATGGAGTAATGGGAAAGAACATCATTATTACCCCCATATGTGCTAAATATTTTAAAAAGTACTCCAAGTGTTTTGATTATCTTAATTCGTGTCATTAGATTAGTTATTTGTAAAGTATGTAAAAGTTCAAGTGTAAGGGGAGAACCGAGGCCCCTATGATGTATTATTTCGGATGGTAGGGCAAGAGTGTATGCCAAAAAAAAATCGAAAAAAATCAAGAAAAATACAAAAAAATGAGAAAAGGAGAAGTAGAAAATACATACGGACTACCATCCTGTTTCTTTTTATGTTTGTTTATGTTTTTGTTATTTCGTTTTTAGCTTAAGTTGAGTCGAGTCTTGGCTTAGCAACATTGTATAGTACATGTATTTGATCATGATAATTAACTTGCCACCAGTAAAATTCCCTTTATTCCAACCAAACCGTGTTTATCATATCCCTACACCTTACATTACAACCCTTTGGAAAGCCCTCTTTGATAGTTTATCTTAGGTGCTTATGCCTAGTGGAGGTGTAATTGATCCTCTCCCAAGCCTATGGTAATCTATTTGTTATGACAGGTAGTGAGTGATTTTATTCCATTTCAAACGTAGTTGTATAGGTTATAACACCCGAGAGATGATAGTATCCAAACAATATTTGTGAGGTGCTAGTGTATGATTTCCGTGCTTATTATGATTAGGGTCGAGTAACTATTTGTTGTAATTACTTTTATATTATTGTTAAATGACACCTAACTCATATTTTGATTGGAATAAAAGCCTATTTGCTTGAGGACAAGAAAATCTCAAGTGTAAGGGTATTTGATGAGGAGAAAAGAGTACCCGTTTTAGGAGGTCATTTAAGCCCTAATTCGTGTTAATATGATCAAATATTGCCTTAAATCATTCCTTTTGTCATTCTAGGTACTTTTAAGAAGAAATCTGGAAAACACATCATTTTGGACGTTTTTGGAGCATAAAGTGAAGAAAACGACAAAGTCTCAAAAGAATGCTGGAAATCCTTCCTGACGGCGTCAGAGTCACAAGGTGACGCCGTCAGCCAACCAAGACAAAGGAGTGGATTCTGACTATACGTGACGCCCTAAGAAGAAAATGTGATGTTTACACCTGACGGCGTCAGGTGTTAATAATCCTAGGCCGTCAGGTGTTAAGTTAAAGAGTGACGGCCCAGAGCAATTTTACAAGTTACGGCGTCAGAAGTAGATCTAGACCATCCGAGAACCCTAATGGCGGGGAGCTGACAGCGTCAGAGCGTATAAGCTGATGCCGTCAGAGTGTATTTTCTATACATACTTTTCTATTTTTCATTCATTAGTGTGTAACTTTTGGGGAACAAAACCCTAGATGATTTTGACAGCTTTTTCAAGGGTTTTTCACCCTTGATTCTTCCATGTTCAATTGAAGATAAGTCTCCATTCAAATTAATCAATATGTCTATGTGTTGGTTAATTATATCTTATGCTTGTCTTTCAATTAACATGCTAGGCTAGATTTATCTTGTGTTTGCTTAGATCTAATGAAACCTAACTATTGATTATTGGTTGTTGGTGTGTTATTACTTGTATTGGATGATTGTTTATCGATGTTAGGCTTAAGAAAACTGGCCAACCTCCTATATGGTAACGTGCTTGAACGTCTTAAGAAACATGAACCAATGCGTACTAGGTTTTTATGGTTGTATTTAATGCATGAGCGAATTCTAATGATCCCATGTTAGGAACTTCTAGCAGGCTCGACATAGGAGAGAAGTAGGAGCTTATAGAGTTGAGGAAGTACGTACGCCATCCCACGAATGGTATTAAGGAATACACCCGTCATCTACGCAATTAATACACACCAATTAACCGGTAAAAGATAGTTAGGGAGTAAGAAAATCTAAGTAAACACACTTGTCTCCATATAAGTTTCACAACCTTTTATTTTCTTGTTATTTTTATTTTATTTGCAATAGTAGTTTTTGGGTTAGTTGACTAGCAACTAATTCCGCCCACTCCTTCAAACCCGAGATTTTACTTGCTTTCATAAAATATAAAAATACAAAAATAATCATCCCTCACCCTTAGACCTATTAGAGTAGTTTTTCATACCTAACAAACACTATTCCCTGTGAGAGAACGATCAATCCCCCGTACTTACCACTACACTATACTACATCGGTCAGGTACACTGCCTGGTGGGATTGCAAGCTTCTCAAGATCCCTTGAGAGGTAAAACCTGTTGCGTGGTTGCAATCCCGCGTATCAAATATTGTGTGGGAGTTTGTGTGGAGACAAGAGTACACTTTTGTGTAAGGAGTGTAAGGAATATTAAGAGGTTGTTGGGAAAGGATTTTTGGGAAGGATTGTGGGAGATTTGATGGTTTGACTTTTGTAAAATGAGATTAAGAAAAGATTAGAAAATAATCTAATTGTCATTAAGAAGAAAAGGTTTAGACAATTAAGATCATGAGTTGAGAAAATCATAGGTTACTTATAAGTTTAAGTAACACAACGTCGAGAATCCATAGTTTCATAACTTGTGACTTTCCACGACTCGACGTACTCAACTAACACCTTGATACAAACAAGTCAAGTGCTTTGCCTTGATGTAAAGCATAACCCATGCGGGTAAGGATGCGTTTACGCAAAGAGACCTTGGACTTAGTTTGACCAATAATGGAGTAAACCCGTTACATGATTAGAGAAGACGTAATCATGGGATATGAGCATATGGATGCTTTCACGTGATGTTATGTGAACTATATAAGCTCCCTAAGTTTAGAAAAGCCTTGGCTAGAGGCGAGAGTTAGAAAACATGAGTTGGCGTTTTCCCGTAAGTGGGTGCTTTAAAATTTGGATCTCTGTAATCCCAAAACTCGTTTCGAGTGTTCTCAATTAAGCACATAGCATATTCATACCTGTATTGAAAGATCCACATTTGTCGGGTAAGGAAAAAGCCGACTTTCAAAATTCGTCCCGACATTCACAGAACCCTGGCGCGTCACCCACGCGTGGACGCGTGGGTGGCGCGTCAGCAGCAGATGTGAATGTTGGGGAATTTTGGCTAATGTTTGTTATTTCAGGTGTTTCGAAGGTTTATTTGTCATCATTAAAACATTAGGNTTCTCAATTAAGCACATAGCATATTCATACCTGTATTGAAAGATCCACATTTGTCGGGTAAGGAAAAAGCCGACTTTCAAAATTCGTCCCGACATTCACAGAACCCTGGCGCGTCACCCACGCGTGGACGCGTGGGTGGCGCGTCAGCAGCAGATGTGAATGTTGGGGAATTTTGGCTAATGTTTGTTATTTCAGGTGTTTCGAAGGTTTATTTGTCATCATTAAAACATTAGGAGATCTTGATCATGTTGCCTCAACAATCTCCCCCTTTTTGATGATGACAAATAAAAACCGAAAGCAAATAAAATTACAAAAACGTACCAAAGACAAAGCGCGCCTTTGGTGTAGCTTGCGTCTTGACCTTGCCTTGTAATTTGGTGAAGCCTTTGTTTCTTTAATTTGAATAGGTCTTCACGCTCTTGCTTTCTTTCTCCCCTTTTTGTCGAATCAAAAAGGCGGGACTACCAATCAAGCCAGGTGTCGAACTTGGGCCTGTGGGATAAATAAGCTAGCTTGTATGTGCACCCGAATGTGCTCCCCCTTGTTTCAAGGCGGGGATCCATGGGTCAAGAGCCTCACCTTTGCGGTGACCTAGTTACATAAAAACACACAACATGCAACAACAAAGAAATTCTCACATGTGAATGTTCCAAGATGGGTTAGGTTACCATTTGGATACTTGCAACATGGGTTAGTCCACAATAATATATATATATATATATATATATATATATTTTTTTTGTAAAGTATAAATGTAAATGTAAAATGTAAATGTAAAATGTAAAGTATTAATGTAAAATGTATAAATGTAAAAATTTATAAATGTAAAATGTATAAAATGTGTAAAATNTATATATATATATATATATATATATATATATATATATATATATATATATATATATATATATATATATATATATATATATATATATGTTTATATGTGTATATATATCTAATTTTGATCAAGTTTTATAGTGATTATCCCCTCATGACATTTGTAGATTGAGTGATGAGCAAGAGTAATATGTCATCAAGTATGGGTCATACAACCAACCAAGCAACAACACATAAAACATCCTAGGCCACAAAGGAAAAACTACAACAACTAATGAGTAGATCTTAAAAGTCAAGAGAGTTCATTGTGAAGGGATCCTCCATTGAAGTCACATCATCAACTTCAATCATTCTTGATGGGTCATTTGGGTGCTTGCTCTTGATGTAGTCAAAGATGTGTGACATGAGTCTAGCAAATGGAAGAGGCTCATTGTTGTAGTCCAATCCTTCCATTCTTTTTGCTATATAGTAAGCAAAATTGAATGGAGTCTCGGTCATGCTACAATAGAGTATGTACCCAACAATGATGGGTAACTTCTCTTGAGGCTCTTCCTCAACAAACACATTCTTTAACAAGACCTCCGCCCATGGCATCAATTTGAAAAGTTGAGATTTGTTCCAATGTTCAAATGGAACATCCTCACAATGATAGTCGGGTTGAAGAATGGTGTTTTGAATGAGGACGGCATGAATTGGGGGTTCTAGAGCATAAGTGCTTGGATGATAATGCTTAATCTTCAAGAAGTCCTCGGTCTTGGTGGATCTTGTATAGAACAAGTTTCCCTTCGAGCACACATTCAAAACCCTTCCCAACTTACTTAAGTTCCAAGCATACCCATATCCATACATATAGAAATTTAGAGTGAGTGATGGTCGGTCAAGATAGTATCTAGTATGGAATTCTTGAAGGTGCCTAGGGTAAATGGCAATGGGTAGGTCACGAATTAAAGAAAAGGCTCTAGCTTGGACAAATGGTTTTCTTATCCCGGTGGCGCACATGAAATTTTTGTCGCATTCCCAACCTTCTCGAAACTCCCGGTACTCAAAAGGTTCGTACACGTTAGTTTCATTTGACTCATCAACACGTTTCATGAAAAACTTAGTTGCCATCTTTTGAAGAGAAGAAAAGTGTATTAAAGGAGATGAAAGTTGTGATGAGGATATATGATACTAAACACTTCTTTTATAGAGACTTAGTATGAATTAGGTATGGAAATAAATCTAAAGTCCAAAGGATAACCATGCTTAGTACCAAGATTCCTACAATGAAGGACTAAATATGGTGATTAGAAAGAAAGTGGTGTATGGGGAAGACAATTATTCCTTGATGACATGAGAGGTTAAGGTTGAGTTAGTTATGAGTTTGGTTGGGTTTGGATGATCAAGATGCTCATGTTAGTTCCTATGATAGTTGCATGCATTCTTTACAAAAGACATGTATGAAATTATCATAGTTGATGAGTGAAAATCAAGAATCATCAAATATTTTGAAAATGACTTTATTCAACACAATTTTAAACCATCACCTCTCAATTTATGAAATTTCGAGATCATAGTTGTTTCGTGCAAAGATGACAAGTTTATTTAATTTGGTTACACAAGCTAGATCCTATAAACCATCACACATTGTATAGAAAGTCATTATACAATGCTAGATGACTCTTGTTTATAGTTTGTTGTGTAGTGTGTCGAAATTAATAATTCTTACTTGTATTAGCAAGATAAGTTTCTAAGATCTTGGATGAAACACTTAGTTTATTAAGTCTATTCATTGGGTATTTTAGTTTGTTATGCAATACCATACCGAATTCAAATTACTGGAAATTCTCTTTAACTACGTTAGTAGTTTGTATGTTTGCACAAGATCTTTTCTTTTCTATTCTAACTTAAACACATAGCATGCATATTTCACATAGATTGAACAAGTAGATATAGATATAAATTCTTCAATACGAGGTTGAGTCATGATCCGAATTTTATCAAATCTTGGAAATTAAACACAAATGACCTTCAATCTTATTATATTATAATAAGATATTTCGTGTTAAATTTTCTTGTTCATTACACAAAATATAGACAAGTAGAATCTTGAATATTATCTCCCATTGTTTGAATAATGAGTTGATTAATATTTTTCCAATCGGAAATTGTGCAACAATACTTCCTTCCATGCCTTCACATAAGTCCTAATCACATAAGCACATAAGCTTTAAGAGCACTTAAAGGTCTTGCAAACAATTCCTAGACATTTTATTCTATCTTAAAGATTGTTCTCCTAAGATGCATGTCAACCATGTACACCTAAACCTATCCCAAAACACTTTGGATTTTTTTTGAAAAATGTCATGCCAAAACTTAAGTTTGTTTATTTTGTGACCTAAGAGTCCTTTTATTCAAGTCACCAATGACTTGTACAATGGGATGACCCCTCGCTACTCTCACTTCCTTAGGATTGCCTACACCCTGAACATTAACTTGTAATGTTGGTGACCTTTCTTAATTTTGAACTACGTGTGTTCATTGATCATATCATCTTCTTCCGAAGGAGATGACTCAGGCTCGGGCATGCTCTCATCAAAGGTAATATTGAGAGATTCCTCAGTCCTCATGGTTTCCTTGTTAAGAACTATGTGTGCTTTACTAGTTTGAGAATATCCTAGACACACACCTTCATACAATTTTTGAGTCGAATTGGGTGAGATACCCTTTGGTGTTTAGTATAAATATTTTACAACCACTACTCTAAGATATTCGAAAGAAGTCTTCCTATTCTTAAATATTTCATATGGTGTTTTGATGCGTGGTTTTGCGACCTTACAACAGGTTTTACCTCTCAAGGGATCTTAAGAGGCTTGCAATTCCCACCAGGCAGTATACCTGACCGATGTAGTGTAGTGTAGTGGCAAGTACCGGGGGATTGATCGTTCTCTAGGGGAATAGTGTCGTTAGGATTGAAAAACTACTCTAATAGGTCTAAGGGTGAGGGAAGATTCTTTTTGTATTTTATGTTTTTAGGAAAGCAAGTAAAATTATCTCGGGTTTGAAGGAGTGGGCGGAATTAGTTGCTAGTCAACTAACCCAAAAACTACTAATTGTAAATAAAATAAAATAAACGAAAATAAAATAGTTGTGAAAACTAATATGGAGAGAAGTGTGTTTACTTAGACTTCATTACTCCCTAACTATCTTTTACCGGTTGATTAGTGTGTTATAATTGCGTAGATGACGGGTTGCATTCCTTAATACCAGTCGTGGGGGTGTGTACGAACTTCCCCAACTCTATAAGCTCCTACTTCACTCCTATGTCGAGCTGACTAAAAGCTCCTAACATGGGATCACTAGAATTCACTCATGCATTAAATACAACCATATAATCGTAGTACACATCAGATCATGTTTCTTAAGACGTTCAAGCAAGTTACCATATAGGAGGTTAGCCAGTTTTCTTAAGCCTAACATCGATAATCATTCATCCAATACAATTAATAACACACCATTCAACCAATAATTAAGAGTTAGGTTTCATTAGATCTAAGCAAACACGAAGAAAACCTAGCCTAGCATGTTAAACAAAAGACAAGAACAAGATAGAATCAAACAACACATAGACATATTGAATGATTAATTGATAACTTATCTTCAATGTGACATGGAAGATCTCAAGGTGAAAAACCTTGAAAAATCTGCTAAAATTCGTATTAGGGTTCCTCTCTAAAAAGTTCCACCCAATGAATGAAAATTGCGAAAATATATATAGGAAAACAGATCTGACGGCGTCACTCTTTGGGTTGTGACGCCGTCACCTCGCCGTGCTAGGGTTTCCTGACGCATCTGACGCCGTCCCCCGTTCAAGTCCGCAATTCCGATTCGGCTTATCGCCGAAAATCTTCACACTCCACCATCCGTTTGTCTAGCATTGACGGCCGTTACATCCTAAGCTTTGACGCGGTCGTGGGTCTCGCATTCCAACCATGATTTAGAGAACTTTGTCGTTTCTTCAGTTTATATGCCCCTCCAAAACGTCTAAAATGCTTCCTTTTCCATGATTTCTTCTCCAAAGTACCCTATAAATGACAAAGGAACGATTTAGGGGCAATATTTGATCAAATAATTTACGATTTAGGGCTGTAACATGACCCCCCAAAAGCGGTACACTTTTCGCCTCATTCAATATACCCTTTACACTTGAGATTTGCTTGCTCCCTTAAGCAAATGCGCTTTTATTCTAATCAAAATACCAAGTTAGGGTCATTTAGACACTGAATATAAGTACAATTACAACAAAATAGTCGTTCCCTCTTCAATATCATAATAAGCAAGGAGTTACACTAGCACCTCACAAAATAGTGTTTAGATACTCACATCTCTCAGTGTCATAAAAGTTATATCTCATAAATGAAAATGAATAATATCTCTTCACTCCTATCATAGCAAAATAGATTACCATAGCTTGGCGAAAATGATCAAAAAACCTTCATCCCACTAGGCGTAAAGCACCTAAGATGAACTATCAAAGGAAGGCTTTCCAAAGGGTTGTAACGTGAGGTGTAGGATATGTTAACACGGGTTGTTGGATAAGGGAATATTTACTGGTGGCAAGTAAAGATCTTGATTAAAATTCATGTACCATATGGCGTTGCTAAGCCAAGACTAGACTCGACTTAAGCTTAAAAAGAAAATAACAAAACATAAATAAAGAAAAATGAAAACGGGCATGGTAGTCCGTATGTTTTTCTACTTTTTTTTTCAATTTTTCGTTTTCTGTTTTTCGATTTTTTCCTTTTTTTTTTTTTTTTGTTTTTTTCATACACTCTTACCCGTACCATCAAAATAAATACATGTCATAGGGCTCGTTCTTCCCTTACACTGAACTTTTACATACTTTACAAATAACTATTCATAATGACTCGAATAGATAATCGAAACACTTGGAGTTCTTTTAAAATATTTAGCACGAGTATGGGTAATAATGTTGTTCTTCCCCCAGTATACTCCGTTACACTAGACTTTACCCTATAAGTCTCAATCGCCCAAAACAATAATGTACAAGATATGACTCGACTTAGCAACCATGTAATCAATTAGATAATTAACTAAGAGTTTAAACAAATGTTGTCATAATAATGCACTAAAGATGAGTGCATACAAGGTAGGCTAAGGCGATTTGGGTGTACATTTAAGTGGGTTGTAACAAATTCCTCCTTTAAGTAAAATGCTTAAAGTTAGAAATGAAAAGATAGGCTCTGGAAGGGTGTACTAGGGGTATCGTGTACCAAAAATGGGTACAACGCAAGGGTGTGGGAGAATTACTTGACCAATGTAGTCAAAGTAATTATAACAAAAACACAGGTGTAAAACAATGGGTTAATCCTAATGCCTCTTATCATGTAGTAAATCTAACTGCACGTATGTAGTCTCACTTGTGGCCTCGGAATGGTCCTAACGCAAGTTCTAGAATCTAAGTGCTACCGGTACACACATCATAGCATAAATGCTTTTCCTACCAATTCTAGGGGCGAACCTCACATGTTTGGGGTGGAAAATTTTTTTTAGTGGTACCGTTTTGTGCTAGTCATATAACTCCTATCCATGAGACGCTAATTAAGACCAAAGTTTCACTCCTAAATGTTGTAAAAAAATTTAAATTTGGCACTAAAATTGCCCTAACAGGTATTTCTCTCAGTTTTATTACACACCTACCATTAAACAAACAAAAATCAAGTGTAATTGCATTCTCTAAGCTATCGTAATTTACCCCCCCCCCCCACACTTAAGATGAACATTGTCCCCAATGTTCAAATAATAAAATGTAAAAGTAAATATGGTAAAAGAATGAAATCAAATACTCCCCTGATTCGCTTGGTGGATAAAGTGGTAACATGGTTAGATCTTCCTCCAAGAGAATGTAGAAGCTCCAAGATTAAAGCATTGCCAAAAGCTTGATTCCACATACATCTCCTTGTCCAAAATAACCTGTTATACCTGAGAAAACTGTAACACCCCCAATTTCGTGATACGCAGCGGAATTCAAACTGGGTGTTACTTCATGGCATATCAGTTATAACAATAGAAAATGAACTCTAATTGAGTCGTCTTAAAAGATTTATCATTCGAATTATATAAATATCAGAGTTTACAAAATGAGGACCCAGATGGTTCCATGTTTACAATTTACATTAAATGAGTTTTCGAATGATAATAAAATTTATAGCCCTCTTGAATATCCGTGCTTCTCTGTGCCAGCCTCTAACATCATGGACCTGAAATACATGCTTAAACTATCAACACAAAGGTTGAGTGAAATTCATAGAGTTTATTAAATGGATGAACACAATATATTGGTAGTGTGAGTTAATTAGACTCATACTCATGGTTGGAAAACAAAACAGTTATTATTATTCACTGAGCTCATGCAACCAAAACGTTAACGGGTACCAGTATCAATCGGTGGAGTTACCCCCAACAGTTATAACAATATAGAACAAACTCTAATTGAGTCGTTTTAAAATATTTATCATTCGAATTATATAAATATCAGAGATTACAAAATGAGGTCCTAGATGGTTCCATGTTTTCAATTTACATTAAATGAGTTTTCGAATGATAATAAAATTTATAGCCCTCTTGAATATCCATGCTCCTCCGTGCCAGCCTCGTTCATTATGGACCTGAAATACATGCTTAAAACTGTCAACACAAAGGTTGAGTGAAATTCATAGAGTTTATTAAATGGTTGAACACAATATATTGGTAGTGTGAGTTAATTAGACTCATACTCATGGTTGGAAAACAAAACAGTTGTTATTATTCACTGAGCTCATGCAACCAAAACGTTAACGGGTACCAATATCACTCCGTGAACTAGATAATACCAAGTTTATGTATCTAGTAACTCCCTCATCATTATGGCCGACCTAAGGGGTGATTCACCATGCCTTGGTGGCTTGAGATAAGTCTTGGACTTTTGGAACACATGTATGTGTCCAAACTTCCTAAGTAAGCTTTCTAAATATCCTAATACTTGCACCTCCTCATTCTATCCTATATATACTCATTCGTTGACCAAGAAACAACTCATCCTCACTTATTTATTCACCAAAAACCGGCCATACTTGATTCCATAGCATTTTCATCTTTGATTTTCAAGTTACAAAGTCTATATCATTGTTGAAGCTCTTGTAAAGTTTCACATGATCCTTGTACTAGTTTTCTCATTCCTTTGGCGATCTCCAAGCCACACAAGAAGTGTTCTAGTAGAGACTTCAAGTGCCTTCTCAATTAGTCACAAGTTGGTGTCAAGAGCTTGAAGAAGTTGGAAGCTAGAGATCCTAGTTCAATCAAAGCCCTAATCCTTGTTCTTAATTTCCTTTCTTTAGAAAGCCAAAAGTTGTAAGAAACCATAACACACCCTCTTGCTCAATATAATTTACATGCTTTTTATACATCCTTTATGCTATATATGTTCTTTATGTTGTGTTCATGATGTACAATAACCCTTAAAACAAGTTAAGAGAACTATATGTTAACTTTATGCAAGTAAACATGAAAACTAGTGGCTTATATTGAGAACCACGACCAAAATAGTGTAATCATGATATGATACACTTACCTACTGTTATAGAGGACTTAAAAAGGAAAACATAGCAATTTGAATCATCAAAAACGAGTACATGAGTCAAAAGATATGGCCAAAAGAAGTTAGCGAACCTAAAAACCCGAAACTGCCTAATAGCATTCTGTTTGAAATCCATATTTTTCTGAGGCCCTTCTGGTCCGTTTCATCTAAAAGTTAAAACACGAAAGTTGTCTGGAACGACGTTTTCGTTCAAGATTAAAGAAGCTCCAACCCTGAAAACGCATAACGAGTGATATTTTCTTCAAATTCTTAACAGCCCCTTTTAATACCCAAAGGACCATGCATTGGTTATGGCTAAGTAAAACCAAGAGGTCTAATGACCTTAAAGCCGAGACCACAGCCATGGCTAAGGCCAAGGATGAGTCTCAAGACCATGGTAGCCATGACCAAAGCCATGGCAAGGCCACGGCTAAGACCTTAAAGCTTTCTAAACCGAAATCATTGACTAAAGTTTTAGTCTTAACAAAACAAAACAATTTGGATCTACTCCATCGATAGACCATGAGATTTCACAAGTAATATCACATCCGTACTAGACTTAAGAAACTTATAAAGATAACAATCTTCATTCAAAATAAGCTTTCCTAAAGTTTATTCAACTATTCGGACATGTAACTTTCAAAGATATATTTTCTATCAAATACTACAACACTAGGGAACTTCATGTGAGGGGTTTCATTTGGGTGAACGGATCGACGAGTTGCTGGATTTACGATTTAAAGTGTCCTAGCTCCTCGAACGTTTACTACATGACCTCTGAATTATGAAGGCCCGAACGGTAGTACAAGATATATAAACTCAACATGTTTCATAAACCGTTTTTGTAAAACGATATACACAACCTATCAAAGTACTACATCATGAACAATATAGGGACATATATAGGCACATTTATGTTTCCTTAGACATTATTCCAAACCTAAGTTGCAACAATTATTCTAGGTTGCTCGTAGAAGTTCTCACGGCACATCCATCATTCTCATTATACATCATCCAACTCACGGTGAGTTCATAGCCCCACTTTCCATTACTTAATTGTTTTACAAACCCTTGGGGGGAATACATACTATTTTAACCGAACACAATGCTTTAAAATTATGTACTACCCGATTGTTTTATTGTCACTAAGTACCATCCTTGCCAATCCAAGATCCCTTATCATGAACCATTTAATCACAATTAGTAGTGAGTGCGAATATTGTGAATAGGCCTATTGGGATTGACGAATCCCATTTGTATTGACCAAGTACGTTCAAACAAATGCACTAATATTTGAGACTTAGGTATGACGGCAAAGTACCTACTGGGGTAACTCCACCGATTGATATTTGTACCCGTTAATGTTTTGGTTGCATGAGCTCAGTGAATAATAATAGTTGTTTTGTTTTCCAACCATGAGTATGAGTCTAATTAACTCACACTACCAATATATTGTGTTCATCCGTTTAATAAACTCTATGAATTTCACTCAACCTTTGTGTTGACAGTTTAAGCACGTATTTCAGGTCCATGATGTTAGAGGCTGGCACAGAGAAGCACGGATATTCAAGAGGGCTATAAATTTTATTATCATTCGAAAACTCATTTAATGTAAATTGTAAACATGGAACCATCTGGGACCTCATTTTGTAAACTCTGTTATTTATATAATTCGAATGATAAATATTTTAAAACGACTCAATTAGAGTTCGTTTTCTATTGTTATAACTGATATGCCATGAAGTAACACCCAGTTTGAATTCCGCTGCGTATCACGAAATTGGGGGTGTTACAAAAACAAACACGAAAACCTGCATAACATCGGCGGGATAAATCTGTATAAGGATATAATGCTTGTGGAATGAATATTTTGCAGATTCCTGGAGTTTATAAGTTAGAGATTTAATAAAGCATTTATAATTCCGGAAGAAAAACAAAACTTTCAAAAATTCCAGAAAACTACACCTGACGCCGTTAGGTTGGAGCCTGACGCCGTCAGAAGTGATCTGACAGATTTTTCATGTTAAGTTTCCGGAAAATTTCTGGAAAAACTCAATTCTTAATTCCTGGAATCCTGCAAAACTTCATTATGACTCGATACAAGCATTTGACTCAAACAAATACTAATATGTATGTTCATTTTTTTATCGTTACAATTCATGTTCCAATTTGTTCTTATAAACAAATTTAGATTTCCCTTACACTTATCTTTTGCAAAATACCTTTATATGTAGTTAAGACGAAGTTAAAAACAAAATAAAGCATTTTCACAATTTATCTTGAAACATGAATCAATAACAATAAAAATAAAACATACATACGGAAACAAATGAATTCAAATAAACAAACACACAAAACAGATAAAGCTTGAGTTGCCTCCCAAGAAGCGCTTGTTTTTGTTCGAGTCACGAGCCTGACTCTACCCTTATTTAACGGATAAAGGGGAGGTTTTCCCAACACTTATGATTAAGTGCGGGTGGTAGTAGCGATACAGACCATCTCGGTGGAAGTATGCCTCGTGAGGAAAGAGTGGTGGATGAATTATATGCTCAAAGGGGTGTGCTCCTTTCGTCATAGCCTTACCTAGTTCACTTTGGTCAATGGGTGAGTTAAAGTTTTCTCTTAAAAAAGGATCATCTTCTATCAACTTTGAGAGACTCCTAGTTGGGAATCCATCTTAACCTAATAAACCCGGTTTAAACCCATAATGTTTCTTGTGATCAATCATGAATGGGTGATGTAAGTATGTAAGGTTATGGTTCACTCCTATGTTAGCTTCCATTCCACATGGTTTAGAGTCTACTACCTTCATCGTAAAACTACCCGTACTATATGGTTTGATGGGTGGATCGGGACCAATTTCAATTCCTAAATTTTCATCCAAGGATGGAAGATTAGGTAACGATTTTGATTGAGGCTCCGGTTCATCAAAACTAGGAACTTCCATAGAACTAAAAGAAAGGTTATGACTACAAGTATTCAAACCTATTTCATCTAGGTGTGTTTGGTCCAAGGTCTCTACCTCTATTGGGGTTCCTGTAGTCTCTTTTACTTCTTCCGGGTAAGTCACGGGTGGTGTGTACTCCTAAAGTGATGGTAGGAATTGTGGGGTATTTAGTGGGCTTATGTTATTTACCTCATCGTTCATCTTTTTATCCCCAAACAAGCTCTTTGCTTGTTCCCTCAAACTTGCTATCAATTGATCAGTAACAATGCTTGTTGGGTTGTCCATCTTTTTAGCGAGTTGGGCACAATCTTCTACGGTTTCCCATGCTTCTTCAGCACTTAGTCCCCAAAGGTCCCCATCTGCGGTCCATTTTGGTATAGTGGTTGACACGATGGTAAAATATTTCAATCTGGGACCATAGATTGAAACTATGATGAGGGACTTTTCGGAGTAAATATTTAAAACGAGTCCATGCATCATAGACAGGTTCATCTTGATGTTGTTTAAACATCAAGATGTCATTTGGAGTGGGTGAATTTCGTGGTTGGTAGTATGGTGGATTCGCGTTCTCCATAATGGTGAACGAAAGAGTCAATGGAAAGATTTTTACGAACAAAGACACAAAGAAAAATATAGACTAAAGACATCCTAGAAAAATAAAATAAAAATCTCACTACAAAGGAATCTAGTGAGTAGACCTAATAAAATAAAAATTCAACCTAAAAATAACTATTCCCCTGCAGCGGCGCCAAAAACTTGATGCGTGGTTTTGCACCTTACAACAGGTTTTACCTCTCAAGGGTTCTTAAGAGGCTTGCAATCCCCACCAGGCAATGTACCTGACTGATGTAGTGTAGTGTAGTGGCAAGTACCGGGGGATTGATCGTTCTCTAGGGGAATAGTGTCGTTAGGATTGAAAAACTACTCTAATAGGTCTAAGGGTGAGGGAAATTCTTTTTGTATTTTATGTTTTTAGAAAAGCAAGTAAAATTATCTCGGGTTTGAAGGAGTGGGCGGAATTAGTTGCTAGTCAACTAACCCAAAAACTACTAATTGTAAATAAAATAAAATAAACGAAAATAAAATAGTTGTGAAAACTAATATGGAGAGAAGTATGTTTACTTAGACTTCATTACTCCCTAACTATCTTTTACCAGCTGATTAGTGTGTTATAATTGCGTGGATGATGGGTTGCATTCTTTAATACCAGTCGTGGGGGTGTGTACGAACTTCCCCAACGCTATAAGCTCCTACTTCACTCCAATGTCGAGCCGACTAAAAGTTCCTAACATGGGATCACTAGAATTCGCTCATGCATTAAATACAACCATATAATCGTAGTACACATCCGATCATGTTTCTTAAGACGTTCCAGCAAGTTACCGTGTAGGAGGTTAGCCAGTTTTCTTAAGCCTAACATCGATAATCATTCATCCAATACAATTAATAACACACCATTCAACCAATAATTAATAGTTAGGTTGCATTAGATCTAAGCAAACACGAAGAAAACCTAGCCTAGCATGTTAAACAAAAGACAAGAACAAGATAGAATCAAACAACACATAGACATATTGAATGATTAATTGATAACTTATCTTCAATGTAACATGGAAGATCTCAAGGTGTAAAACCTTGAAAAAGCTGCTAAAATTCGTATTAGGGTTCCTCTCTAAAGTGTTCCACCCAATGAATGAAAATTGCAAAAATATATATAGGAAAACAGATCTGACGGCGTCACTCTTTGGGTTGTGACGCCGTCACCTCGCCGTGCTAGGGTTTCCTAACGGCCTCTTGACGCCGTCCCCCTTTAAGTCCTAAAATTCCATTCTGGCTTATCAAGGAAAATCTTCACATCCACCTCCGTTTGTCTAGCTTGATGGCGTCACATCCTAAGCCTTGACGCCGTCATGGGTACTGTTCCAGCAGATTTAGAGACTTTGTCGTTTTCTTCAGTTTTATACTCCAAAAACGTTTAAAATGCTTCCTTTTCCAGATTTCTTCTCCAAAGTACCTAAAATGACAAAAGGAACGATTTAGGGCAATATTTGATCAAATAATTACGATTTAGGGCTTAAATGACCCCCCAAAAGCGGTACACTTTTCGCCTCTATTTTATTAGTGACCTTTAAAAAATGGCTCTTATTGAAAATATAACATGTGATACCTAAGGCATGACACCAATACTTTTGTGGAATGGATTGCTCGTCAAGCATTGCACGACTCATCTTTCTTAACTTACGATGTGTTCTTTCAACAATCTCATGCGATTGAGAAGTGAACGGGCCCGATAAGTTATCAGATATTCCATGTTGTTCACAAAAGCTTCCAAATTGCAATTCGTTAGATTTACTATTATGATTAGTTTCTATTGAGACAATAGAGTAATCAAGTAAGTTTACTAGATTCCTTTCTCAAAGTATCAAATTTTCCCAAGACTTTATCTTTTGTATCTAGGCATAATACTCATGTATAATTTGACTAGTTGTTGACAATTATTAATGTATAGAGGTATCCTCCATAACTTAGGATTGAAGATGGACCATACATTTCTATGAGTAATTACTATAGAATCCTATTAGATGCCACTATATACTTATTCCTAATGTTTGCATGTCCTTGACTCCCTAAACACAAAATCTCATAATGCTTCTTTAAAACACAACATTGGTAAATTGCTTACTAGCTTGATGGCAAGATTTTATGGCAAAATGTTGGGTTATTTACCTATCTTAAAAAGACCTATGTTGTTTGAAGTTATTACCGATCAACATGTATACAAGTTGTTTCGCCTATGACCTTTAGCTAGTATGTTACCGTTCTTACTGATAGTGCAATCAACATTGGTAAACATAATACTATAATCATTATCATTTAGATTACTTGTACTACACAACTTAGAGTTTAGATTACTACCATGCTCATCATTGGTGAATTCTACAAAGTCATGAAGGGTATTGTTATGGGTGATTGCAAACGAAGTTTGAGGAAAGAATGGTTTGGCAAAAGCATTTACTGATGATCCATTTTTACCCAGACTTCTGGCGCGTTGATTGCGCGTTGACGCGTCAATCAGCGCATCAGAGTCGGTAATTTTTGGTTTATGACCTTCTTTTATAAACACAATGGATTTTTCTTGACTAGTAAATGTATTTTTATTATTTTCAGAAAATCCAAGACCTCCCTTGTCATGAAAAGGTTTTTGTTCACACAACATTTTGTTTAAATCAATACTACTTTTCTTAAATTTAAGTAGTGTCAATTTACGTTCAAGTTCACTAATTTCTTTCTTGAGTTTATGTTTATCAATTGCATGTTTTTTAATATTTTTCAAGATGTGGTCATTAAGTTTGATTAATTCCTCATTTTCTTTTTGTAATTTTTGAATATCTAGATTATTATTGGACGAGGAAGGATTAGATGATACCTCAAGAGCTTCAAGTGTTGTGAGGCAAGTGGCTTCTCCATGTGAGTGATCTCCATCTTCACTATTCCCCTGAACCACTCCGACGAATGCTATCTCTTGATTATTGTAACTTCCTTGTTCATCGTATTTTCTAAGTTGCCTTATTGATGCAATGACTTCTTCTTCTACTCCATCGTCGTTATCACGAATAGAATCTTGATTACTACTTTGGCTTGTAGTGACTTCATCTTCGAGATCTAGTGAGTTGGTCTCTTCTTTGGTGATGACTCTAATATTTTCCTGAAACTCTTCATATGTTTTAAGATCGTTAATTATCTTTTTAAAAGATAATTGTCCCAAATTTCTTGTATCTTCAATCTTCTTCTCTTCAAGTTGCCAATCCTTGACTTGTGTGGTATCATGATGAACAAAAATGAGTAAGTCCCAAATCTCCTTTGCGGTCTTACACATGCACACCCTCTCGAGCTCCTTTCGAGATAAGGCGTCAAAGATCATCATTTTGGCTTCGTTATTTTTATTATCCATCTTCCTTTCCTTATCATCCAAATCCGAATATGGTTTGTTTACCATTAACCTTGTTTCGGGGTCTTGGACCGTGAAAACAAAGTTACCATTTTGAAAGATGTACCACAAGTCATAATCCTTAGACTTAACATGAGTCTCAAATAGGATTTTCCAAAAACGGAATCCTTCGTATTCAAACAAAGGTGGTCTTTCCATAGAACGCCCCTCTCTATAGTTCTCTTGAGCTATGGATCTATACTCAACTTTGTCAAAAATCTTGGTTAGGATTTTAGATTTTTGAGAAAGAAGTTTTTTACTTAAAACGACTTCTCGGGAAGGTTTTAATGCTCAAAAACTTGAGTATTCTACTCTGATACCAATTGTAGAACCGTAGAGGGGGTGAATACGGTTTCTTAGGCTTTTTAAATGTTTAAAAACTTAAGCCAAGAAGAATCAAGTGGTCTAGACAATAACAACCACTAACAAAATCCAAAGTATATAAAGCGAGTAAAGAGACACCACGATATATACTGGTTCGGGATGGGGGGTTTATACCATCCGTACGTCCAGTTGCGAATCCACGACACGATACTATTCCACTAGTATAATCCTTTCGGTGGACTACAAACCGTTACAATTCACTCCACCGATATTCACCAATATCGATGCTCACAAATAAGGAGTTACTCCCACAGTATTCCTCCCTCAGAAACCACCCAAAAGAATCTCGCAATTTGACTTCACCTAAGGGTCACCAAGACCACTACCAAGACTTCCCACCGGAAGTGTCAAACCCCAACTAGATCCCCAATGATCTAGGCTTGGTCACCAAGACACAAGACTTCCCTTACAAACAATTGAATGAATGAATATAAGTTTGTTCAACCAAGCCCTAACCTAACCTAGAGACTCGATTGCAGTAGAAAGGGTAAAGATAAAAAGACCCTCGACACAATCACAAGAGTGGATTAAGTTCTTGAGATTCTTCCCTTGCAAGGAGATGTGTTCTTTCAAAGATGTTAGTGTGTTTAACTAAGAACACAAGAGAGAATAGAGAGATTAGAGAGAAAGAATGTAGAGAGAAAGAATCATGGCAAGGGGTGAGGAATACAAGAGGCAAGGGGGTATTTATAGGCCAAGACCCAAACTTGGGAAAAATTTACCAAGGCCGGCGCGTCACCCACGCGTCAACGCGTGGGTAGTGCGCCAGGCACTCTGTTGTATTTTTCCCGAGTGTTGGGTGTTGGATCTTATAAATACCTATCCTTGCTAAACCCCTAATTGTATTTCACACAAAACCTTAACATTAATCAATCTAAGGTTTACCAACTCAAATAGCCAATTAGGAAAATGTTTTGTGAAGTGTTTATTAGAAAATCAATTATCAAAGATAGAAAGAAAGAAGAGATAATTGAGTAGAGGGGTAGAATGGGTATTCCTCACATGGCATAGAAAAGAGAGAGAATATGCCATAGAATATTCCTCACTAGGGAAGAGTGAGAGAGGTTGGGTTAAGAAGTAACCATGGTTAGGTTAGAAGAGTGTGTAGAGAATAAACCATGGTTAGGTTAAAGGGTATATCCAAGGGAATATTCCGTTCTTGGTGTGGTTAAGAGTTAACCAAGGTTAAGTGTAGAGAACTAACCATAGTTGGATTAGGAGAAGCATGGTTGGGTTAAGAGGAGAATATCCAACAGAATATTCCTTCCTTGGAGGGAAAGGGTGAGATGGATGGTTGAGATGGTTTTGTTTGAAATGGATGGCTAGGATCAATTGCCATGTGTTGAATTAGAGAGGAGGTGAGATGTGTATGAGTTGGATTGTGTAAGAGTGAAGAGATGTGTGTAAGGGAATATGTAAGTAAGGATGTGATGGGGAGCCTTGTGTGTTTAAGGTGAAATGTTTGTGAGTAGTGTGTGTATTTTGAATGTAAAGGTATTGGGAGTGTAAGATATGGGTTGTATAAGATGTGATGTGTATGTGAGTATGTAGAAAAGAGTGTATATGTATATTAGGAAGTGTATGTATGAGTGTATAAGAAAGGTGTATGGAAAATTGGTAAAGTGAAGGAATATTGTGTGGGAGTTTGTGTGGAGACAAGAGTACACTTTTGTATAAGGAGTGTAAGGAATATTAAGAGATTGTTGGGAAAGGATTTTTGGGAAGGATTGTGGGAGATTTGATGGTTTGACTTTTGTAAAATGAGATTAAGAAAAGATTAGAAAATATTAGTAAATAATCTAATTGTCATTAAGAAGAAAAGGTTTAGACAATTAAGATTATGAGTTGAGAAAATCATAGGTTACTTATAAGTTTAAGTAAAACAACATCGAGAATCCATAGTTTCATAACTCGTGACTTTCTACGACTTGATGTACTCAACTAACACCTTGATAAAAACAAGTCAAGTGCTTTGCCTTGATGTAAAGCATAACCCATGCGGGTAAGGATGCGTTTACGCAAAGAGACCTTGGACTTAGTTTGACCAATAAGGGAGTAAACCCGTTATGTGATTAGAGAAGACGTAAGCACGGGATATGAGCATATGGATGCTTTCACGTGATGTTACGTGAACTATATAAGCTCCCTAAGTTTAGAAAAGACTTGGCTAGAGGCGAGAGTTAGAAAACATGAGTTGGCGTTTTCCCGTAAGTGGGTGCTTTAAAAGTTGGATCTCTCTAATCCCAAAACTCGTTTCGAGTGTTCTCAATTAAGCACATAGCATATTCATACCTGTATTGAAAGATCCACATTTGTCGGGTAAGGAGAAAGCCGACTTTCAAAATTCGTCTCGACATTCACAGAACCCTGGCGCGTCACCCACGCGTTGACGCGTGAGTGGCGCGTCAGCAGCAGATGTGAATGTTGGGGAATTTGGCTAACGTTTGTTATTTTATGTGTTTCGAAGGTTTATTTGTCATCATTAAAAAATTAGGAGATCTTGATCATGTTGGCTTACCACATGATAATACGCGGGGCATCTAAAAACACGAAGCTTCGAATAATTTGCGGGCTTCCTAGACCAAACTTCAATGGGAGTCTTACAATAGCGGCGACATGAGACCTATTTATTAGGGTTGTCTTAAGTGCTTCACCCCAGAAACTTCTATCTAATTCGGAATTCAATATTAAACATTGAGCTCTCTCTAATAGAGTCATGTTCATTCGTTCAGCTACCCCATTTTGTTGAGGAGTGTAACGAACCATATAATGCCTAGCAATTCCTTCATCTCTACAAAAGTCATCAAACTCTCTTAAACAAACTCCAAACCATTATCAGTGCGAAGACGCTTGATCTTCCTTCCAGTTTGGTTCTCAGTTAGAACCTTCCAATGCTTAAATTTCTCAAACGTTTAACTCTTGTGTTTCATCATAAACACCCACGTCATTCTTGAGAAATCGTCAATAATAGAAAGAAAATATCGAGCACCACCGGGAGAAGTACTCAAGAAGGCCCCCAACAAACGAAATGAAGATAATCAAGAGTCGCCTTCGTCTTAGGAATTACTTTCGAGAAACTCACCCGCTTTTGTTTTTCGATGACACAATGCCCACAAAACTCCAAGTTAGCCAACTTGTGGCTGCCAAGTAGTCCCCGCTTGCTTAATATGACCAATACCTTTTTCACACATATGACAAAGACACATATGCCACAACATCATCAAATCTGAATTACTTTTCTCTGTACAAGATATAGAATCAGAACCTTGATTGTTTCACCTTGTAAAGTGTAAAGAGAAGAAGTACCTTTAATTGCTTTCATAACCACCAAAGCACCTTTCGAACCACGAAGTACACCATTCTCACTAGTGTATTTGAAGCTTTTCGAGTCTAAAACACCTAGTGAGATCAAATTTTTCTAAAGATCTGGAACATGGCAAACGTCAGTAAGGGTTCCAGCAACTCCATCATGCATCTTAATCTAAATTGTTCCAATGCCAACAACTTTGCATGGTGAATCATTAACCATAATTAAAGATTTTGGATTACAGCTACTTCCGTTTACTACGTCACAGCTTAGTGCCTACTCTCATGGCATGTCCAGCTACACGTCGGTCTACTTCTGCATACTGTGTTTTTCCCTGGTGACAACCTCCTTAAATAGTCTTCTAAATGCCAGGGCACGTTTTCATGTTCTAGTGCTAAGGATGAGTAAACGGGGTTGCCAATGTCGTGGCTGAGACATCTTGGATTCACAACCTTCTTTGTGAACTTCACACCACACTTTTCACAACGACCATAGTTTATTGCGATAATGTCACTGTTGTATACATGTCTGCAAACCCAATGCAACATCAGTGCACCAAGAACATAAAGATTGACATTTATTTTGTTCGTGACAAAGTAGCAGCAGGTCATGTTCGAGTACTTCATGTTCTATCACTGTTTTAATTTGCAGATATCTTCACGAAGAGACTTCCATACCCCCTTTTGCTTATTCCGATCCATTTTGAGCGTCGCAAATCTCCCGCTCCAATTGCGAGGGCTTATTAAATATCATATATTATTATTGTATATTTTAGTGTGATCGGCCATTGGTCTGAGCCCGATCTGTATAGCTTATAAGGAAAGCCTAATTGTAATCGCTATATATACGTGTTAGGAAATGCAATATGAGTCAAAGAGGAAAATACCAATGTTTATTTAAATAGGTGACGCACACTAAGAACTGTGAGGTATGTTTATTACATACTACTTTTACTAAAATGGACTAATTTTCATCCATTTACCAATCTGAACCATGGTGCATTGTGCACTTGATCCAGGCGCATATAATTTCAAGAGCGCTTTGACTTTTTTTGTCAATTGCTTTTCGTTAGATACCTAGAAGTGGATAACTTTTTTTTTGATCAATTTTTCTGTAATAACAATAGATACGACAATATAGTACGGGTACTATACAGTTTATTCAATTTTTACAATATAGTACGAGTACTTTTACAATAGGGATTAGTTATTGGTACACCTCTAAATTGCAAATAATTGTCTCCTAATTTTATTTATTTTTATATTATTTTTTTAATAATTTTGTTTATATTATAAAACTGCGAACTAAAGAAAGGGACATAAAATACAAAGTTTTATAAGTCAAAAGTAGTAAAACACTAAAATTCGCAGCAGAAAATCATAATAAAAAAAAGAAAAAAAAACTGTCTTATCCTATTAATAAAGTAGGTAAACTGCCAAAAAAGTGTGGAACATACATTTTAAAGTTGATATGTAAAAAATAGTAAACGTCAAAAGATATAGAACAAAGAAACCTAAAAAATTGCATTTTCATGATTATAAAATGGGTACTAGGGGGTATTAGTCGTAATAAATGTGAACGGGTTACTAATCCTTTTACAATATGGTACTAGTACTTTTACAATGTTTATTCATATTTTTTGGTTTATTCAATTTTTAAGATATATATTACGAGTACTTTTATAATATAGTACGAGTACTTTTCCCAAAGCGCATATGACTTCTTTCACAAATATAAAAATGCGGTGCATAGCATAGCATCAAGGCGCATAGCATATGTATCAGGCGCACAAGACTTCTATTTCTTTTTGACATATGCATCATGCGCATAGCATCACACGCACACCATAACATCATGCGCGCCAGGTGTATTAAATTTAGCGGATGCTTGTGAAAAGTTTATTTTGATAAAATAGATTTGCGCGGTTCGTTTTGGTTATATAGTAGGATCAAGTATCCATATAAAAAAATAGACAAAAATAATAATAAAAAAAAAAAAAAAAAGAAAAAAAAAAAGGTCTCTTTTAGATGATAGAACAGTACTATAGGACAAATTGATTTCTAGAAGGAAGCTAAATGGGAGAAGGTAGACTATTTTGTGGTGTTTGGTTTGACCCTCAAAAGAAACTGGACTTTTTAATCTCTGTTGTAACTTATTCATCTCTCTGATCCACAGAAGCTTCTTAACACTAATGTTACCAATTAGCTACTAATAACTTTTGATTTTTACACTCATACTTCTATCGTCTTGGATGTTTTCATCTTTGTTGCTTAACTATTAATATACAAATAGAAACGAAATTAATAGGCTAAGATAATTGTTCTTATTTAAATGTATTTCATATACTTGCAAGTTGCAAGCATACTATTTAATTATGAAACTAACTACTTATAAGTTTCCTGTATTTTCTTGCAAGTATTATGCACGTGTTGTTGGGTATCAATAAATAAGTATATAAAAAAGAGAGAGTCTAGAATTGGTCAACATCAAATAGAGTTCACTCATTTGACTAAAGACTGGTCTATGTTGGATACTAAACAGTCACTTCACTCGGTTTCTTTAGTCAACTTTTGACTCCAATTTCACCAGGTAATTAGACTCTTATATATAGTTGGTTCCTCAACTCTTTCTTTTCATTACACTTGCACTCGATCTCCCACTTCTCTCCATATCATACAAAGCTCAGCTGGAGCTCATTTGAACTTGCATTGATTTTGCATAGTTAACATACTTTTCGCTTCTAGTATTGCACAAAAAGCTATGGAAAGTGTTTGTGTTTATGGACAGAAGACACTCATCAATGAACTAAGTCAAGGGATACAAATGGCTAAACAGCTAAAGGTTAATCTTAATTCACCTGAAGCAAGAGAAATCTTAATACAGAAGATATTGGCTTCATATGACAACGCATTGTTCGTTCTCAAATCAGGCGAGTCTGCTGGGCAGTGTGGGCCAAATGGCTTTCCAGCATCCAGTCCGACTGAATCAGCGATAACCATAGCGAGCCCACAAAGCGTACGATCTGAGTGTAACCAGCCTTTTTCTAATGAGCAAGGCCCAAATGCTGTTTCCAAAAAGAGGTATTTTCACATTTTCATTATTCTGATTATGTCTTCTATATATTGTTCTTTCCAAATGAATTTACATATCTAAATCTTGTCTTTATTGGTGTCGCAGAAAGGGTTCGACAATATGCGAAGATCAAGTTAAAATGTGCACTGATGATGGGTTAGAGGGTAGCGTTGATGATGGTTACAGTTGGAGAAAGTATGGACAGAAAGACATTTTGGGTGCCAAATTTCCAAGGTAAACATCTTTTTAACTACAAATCCGCTTACTTATATGATACATGAACAAAATATTGAAAGATAAGTTATAATGATCATATAAATGATGAAACTGGATGCACATTCTAATTAGTAAATTAAATTATATCAAGCAGGAGCTATTATAGATGCACATACCGCAAGGCTGAGAAGTGCTTGGCGACAAAACAAGTACAGAGAACCGATGCAAATCCCACAGTATTTGAAATCACATACAAAGGAAAACACACTTGCAACCATCACGCTCGTTTGGCCGAACCACCTTTGCCTGAAAAACATGAAATAAACACAACCCACCACCAACAACTATCACAACCAAATCCGGGTGAAATGCTCTCAAATCTGAGAGCCAACCTCACTGTTAACACCTCGGATTTTGGTGCTACTGATCCATACTCGTTTTCCTTCCCTTTAGAGCCATTTGGCACTATTGAAGATTACCAACAACTTCATTTGCCTAATGATTTTGATGATGAATTATTGCAAGTCTATTCGCCACCTGTTATCTCCCCGGGCACTTCTGATTTAAACTGCTACACGGACTGGGACAGTTCACAATCACTAAATTTCACGGCAGATTTAGATCTTGATTTCAAATTTTAAAAACTCATTCTTTTAAATAGAAATGGTGATCCCAGGTTCTATATATCTAGCCGTCAAGGCTTCTGGATTCAAAATGTAGAACCAATATATGATTGAACCTGCTTGATAGTTGGGAAAAAGAACCATTTAGTGATACTTGAGGACGTATCTTTCTGCAGTTCAGTTTGATGATCAAATGTATGTGATAGTGAATGTTAATCTCTTTTGACATAGTGTATCTATCATACAAAGATGAGAAGTGTGTGTAATCATCCCTTTTTTTTTTNTTTTTGAAAGAAATAGATATCACATCAACCCTTATTTGGTAGTTTATAACTTAAGTTTCAATGTGAGTATATTTAGCAGATTAATCGGTTACACTGGTGATGTATAGACATCATTGCTTGTCGATATGTATAATTATTATTGAATATATGGAAATCAGATTTTTCTATTAACACCATGGACATATCTCAACGATATCCCTCCTAACTCCTAAGATAGCCCCATCTTTTATTAATGTCCATCCTATTCTCCCACCCATATCAAACATGTGAAATCAACGTTTAAATTTTGGAGACTGATTGTCGGCAGATGACCTAATCGTTTTCAAGGGAAAGTCCAAGATCCCTGCCGTCACGGTGCGGGATATGTGTACGTTCACAGTGGAGAAACAATGATTACTTGGATGTTTAGCCTTGAGAAGAGCGGAAGTCTTTCAACTAAATAAATTGACACTAGGATATAGTAGAAAGGAGCAAGGAAATGAACAAATTCTCAAGAAAACAGAGATATTTGGCCCTCGTGTATGGTATGAAGCTTCGTGAGGAAATAGGTTAATTTCCTGTCGATATTCGGAGGCCGTATTTGGGTGTGAAGTTTCTTGGGGGAGCTGTTAGTAGAGACACAAATTTTGTTAGTGAGTTGGCTATGAGGAGAGCCGCGAATGATGTTGATTTGATGAGTCTTATTTCACAGTTACATGACCCGCAGAGTTAGCTCCTTTTGCTTCGATCATGTATGGGCATTGCCAAACTCTTTTTTGTTTTAAGGACTTGTCAACTTATACACATGGAGGATGCAGCTTTGTTCTTTGACAAAGGATTGCGTGGGTCGATTGAGAACATAGTGGTTTGTGGAGGACCTTTCTTTGGAGACTTACAATGGCGACTTGCTTCTTTACCAATTAGATTTGGTGGTTTGGGTTTGTACTCGGCAAAAGTGGTTTCCTCTTATGCTTTTGTGGCCTCGAGGGCCCAATCTTGGGTGCTACAAGACCATTTCTTATGCGACAGTTGCATATATAGCATGAATGATGATTATGTTTGTGCTATGGCTTGTCTTCGTGATACGGTTCCAAGCTTTGATTTTAGCGGTTTCACTAGCAAGGAAACCGCCCCCTCTAAGGCCCAACAAACACTGGCAAGTGCCTTTTTTAGTAAAATGGTCAAGGATATGGAAGTCCACTTGACATGATTGTGAGACAGAAAGCTATTTTTGAGTGCCTACGCGCACCACATGCTCATGATTTTCTACTAGCTATCCCCATAGACGGGCTCGGTCGACATATGTCACCGATGGAATATCGTACTACCCTTAAGTATCGCTTCATGATTCCATTATTTCCGGTTGATGAGATATGCCTTTTTTGGCGTAAGGTGATTCCTTTGGGGAACATGCAGTTCATTGTAAAGAGCTTTAGGGCTTCAAGTACTGACACGATTTGGTTAAAGACGTTCTTTTTGACGTATATTGATGCGCGTGGATTGCGACACGCACTTCGTTTTACCTCTCGAGGGATCTCGAGAAGCTTGCAATCCCCACCAGGCAGTGTACCTGACCGATGTAGTATAGTGTAGTGGCAAGTACAGGGGGATTGATCGTTCTCTCACAGAGAATAGTGTTCGTTAGGTTAAAAACTACTCTAATTAAGGTCTAAGGGTGGAGGATGATTATTTTTGTATTTTTATATTTTTTAGAAAGCAGTAAAATCTCAGTTTTGAAGGAGTGGGCGGAATTAGTTGTTAGTCAACTAACCCAAGTATCTACTTATGCGAATTAAAATTAAAGTTTTGAGAAAACAATGGTGGGGAAAGTAGTGTTTACTTAGATTTCATTACTCCCTAACTATCTTTTACCATGTAATTAGTATGTTGAGTTTGCGTGGATGACGGGTGTATTCCTAACAAGTCGTAGGGAGTGCGTTCAATTCCCTAACTCTATAAGCTCCTACCTCACTATACGACGATACGTCAAGTATCCTATCATAAGCTCACCGATAGCAACCTACGCATGAAATACTACTTTAAATCGATTAACGCACATACGGATTCACGTTTCCTAAGACGTTCAAGCTTGTTACCGTATAGGAGGTTAGCCAGTTTTCTTAAGTCTAACGTAGATGAAACATTCATCCAAATCACAATCACAACATACACATCACATGATAATCAATAGTTAGGTTTCATTAGATCTAAGCAAACACAAGTTAATTTAGCCTAGCATGTTAAAGGAAAGAAAAGCACAAACATAAATCATACAACACATAGACATATTGTATGGATTGAATGAAGACTTATCTTAGATTAAACATGCAAGTTAGAGGGGTAAAAGTACCCTCTAAGGTCTGTGATACACGAGCTAGGGTTTAACCCTTAAGTTCTCCACCAAGTTCCTCTTTTAAAACAATAAAAATCGTCCTATATATATAGATAATACGGGCTGACGGCGTCAGCCCAAGGTGTGACGCCGTCACGCCGACGATTAGGGTTTTGTGATGGCCTTCTTGACGTCGTCACGCCGCCTTGTTCCAGATCTGACGGCCTTCCCTGACGCCGTCACCAAACTAGGCCAAAAACTCTCTGGCCCGTCATGAGTAACTTCCAATTTCTTCACTTCATTTGTTCCTGACGTCGTCACGTTGAAGCTTGTGACGCCGTCACCTTCTGTGCACTTTAGGGTCTTTTGAGATTTTGTTGTTTTCCGCACTTTTTCACTCCGAAAACGCCCGAAAATGCTTCTTTTGTGATTTTCTCCTCAAAAGTACCTAAAATGAGAAAAGAAACGACTTTGGGTGAAATCCGATCAAATAATATACGAATTAGGACTCAAACTGACCCCTAAAAACGTAACATTTTTCGTCTCATCAAATACCCTTACACTTGAGATTTGCTTGTCCTCAAGCAAATGCGCTTTTATTCCAATTAAAATACAAGTTAGAGGTCATTTAATGCGAACATAAAAGTAATTACAAGAATTAGTCGTTCCACTTTACTCAAAATAAGCACGGAGAAAATATACTAGCACCTCTCATGTAGTGTTTGGATACTCACATCTCTCGGTTGATAATATGTAAATATAATGTAAAGGAAATGGATAATATCACTCACTACCTGACATAGTAAATAGATTACCATAGGCTTGAGAGAGGATCGAAACCTTCTCCACTTAGGCGTAAGCACCTAGGATAACTATCAAAGAGGGCTTTACAAAAGGGTTATAACGGGAGGTTTAGGGATATGGAAAAACACGGTTTGGTTGGATAAGGGATAGTTTACTGGTGGCTAGTCAATCATCTTGGTTAGTTACATATACAAGTGGCGTTGCCAAGCCAAGACTAGACTCAATCTTAAACTATCGAAAACAAAATGAAATAAAAACAAAACATAACTTAGAAATAAAAGATAGGTGCGGATGGTAGTCCGTATGTTTTTTTTTTTTTTTTTTTTTCTTTTTTTTTTTCATACCTTTTTACCCTACCATCCAAAATAATACATCAATGGGGATTAAACTTTCCCCTTACACTTGAACTTTTACATACTTTACATTTACTATTCTACGACTCGTATTGAAATAATCAAAACACTTGGAGTACTTTTAAAAACGTTTTGCACATATGGGGGTAATAAATGATGTTCTTCCCCATTACTCCATAACATTAGTACTTTACCCATGAGTCCCAATCATCCCAAAACAATATGTACAAGATATGACTCGACTTAGCAACAATGTAACCAATTAGATAATTGACAAGGGTTTAACAAATAACAATAATGCACTAAAAATGAGTGCATACAAGGTAGGCTAAGGCGATTTGGTTGCACATTTGGGGGTGGATTGTAAACAAATTCTTCCTTTAAGTATGATGCTTAAAGTTAGAAACGAAAGGATAGGCTCTGGAGGGTGTACTAGGGGTATCGTGTACCAAAAATGGGTACATCGCAAAGGTGTGGGAGAATTACTTGACCAATGTAGTCAATGTAATTATAATACAGGTGTAAAACATGGGTTATCCTAATGCCTCTTATCATGTAGTTAATCCTAATCTACACGAATGTAGTCTCACTTGTGGACTCGGAATGGTCACTGACGCAAGTTCTAGAATCTAAGTACTACCGGTACACACATAAGCATTAAAGTTGAATGCTTCTCTTCCTACCAATTCTAGGGGTGAACCTCACATATTTGGGTGGAAAATTTTTAGTGGTACGGTTTTTGTGCTAGTCATAAATTCTCCTATCCATGAGACGCTTATTAGGACTAAAGTTTCACTCCTAAATAATGTAAAAAATTTTAAATTTGCGCTAAAATTACCCTAACGAGTGTTTCTCTCAGTTTTATTACACAATTACTATCAAACAAGCAAAAATCAAGCATAATGGTATCCTATGAGGTATCATTAATCTACCCTTATTTACCCCCCTTACACTTAAGTTGAACATTGTCCCCAATGTTCGAAAATAAGGAATTGAAAAGATAAAAAGGTTAAAAGAATGAAATCGGATACTCCCCTGATTCGTTCTTTATGCAAGTGAAGTAACATGGTTAGATCCTCCTCCAAGAAAATGAACTATCAAAGCTTCCCTTCCAGTATATGCATCATCTTCTTGTCTTAAATAACCTGTTAAAATGGAAATACTACAAGAAACCTCGCGTAAAATCGGCGGCATTATTCATATATATATAGACGTTAACCTAGAAAGCAAGTAAGATATAATGCTTGTGGAATGAATTTTCTACAGGTTTCCTGGAATTTATAAGATGAGATTTTAACAAACATACAAGTTCCGTTAGAAAACTTAATCAACAAATAAATTCCAGAATTTTACACCTGACGTCGTCAGGTATTAACCCCTGACGCCGTCAGAGTGGTCTGACAGAAAGTTTTAGTTGTGTTTCCGGAAAATTTCTTGGAAAACCTATGTCTTAATTCCTGGAAATTCTGCAGAAAATCATTATGACTCGATACAAGCATTTGACTCTAACAATTACGAGTATGTATGCTTATTATTTATTGTTGTGATTCATGTTTCGATATGTTCTTTTAAACTTATTTAGATTTCCCTTACACTTAACTTTTGCAAAATACCTTTATATGTGATTAAGACGAAGTTAAAAACAAAATAAAGCATTTTTACAATCAAGTTAAATCATGAATCTCAAACAATAACAATAAACATGCATACGGAAACAAATAAAACATAAAAACAAACAAAACAAAGATAGGCATGGGGTGCCTCCCACGAAGCGCTTTTCTTTATTAAAGAGTCTTGTAGCTAGACTCGAGGCCTTGCCTCGTTACGTGACCTCTTGTCCGGTTGTGTACTCCGGACCTAACTCTAGACACTCCTTGTAGAATCCCATTATTTTTCTCATGACGTAGTCTACTCCTCTACGCTTATCCTCTTCATTCCTATAGTAGACCGCTTGCTTATGTTCTTTCTCCAGGTTTGATAAAAGCCGGAATTGCTCTATCTTATATGGCATTTGGTAAGCTATTTCCTCGGTCCCTTCCTTGAATTTAACTATCCCTAGGGATGGGTCATAACTCATCTTAGAGGCCTCAACAAATGGTTTCCCAAACACTACTTGAGTTAGGCAATCATCAATTACCGGTCGAATATCCTCAACTATCACAAAATCGGTGATATAGGTGAAGTTGCCTACGAATACATGAAGTCCCTTGACCCTACCCACAAAATTACTTATATATCGGGTATTCGGCAACATCCTAAATCCTAGTGGGTCTCTTTTTATCAAGTTGTAGTAGGCTCTACTCATGATGTTTATGGGGGATTTAGGGTCTATGTACGCTTTCCATGCATGAAGATGCCCTATGTTGCATGGTATGTTGAGGTTAGATGGGTCACCTGCTTTGATAATTGGATTACCTAGGAAGTGTGGTGTCTCGGGGCTATCAAACAAGTCCTTATGGTATTCCTTCTCTTCGCTAGTGGGCCACCTATTGAAGTATTCAACTTCACTTTCTACGTCATCTACCTCCTTTTTCTCACTCGCCTCGGATTCTACGATCTCAACCTTAGGGTCACTATCGTTCTTATTTTCATCATCCTCTTCCCTAATAATTGGCTTAATAGTGACAACGTTGACAAAGTGGACATTCTTGGATGATGACGGGTCCTTAGTGGGAGGTCCGCTAGTTGTGCTTCTAGTGTCCTTATTCGAGGGTGTCAACACTTGGTTGGTGAGGGCTTTCAACAAGTTGTCGATTTTATTGGTCATCTCGCTTTGTTGTTGTTTGAAATCGGCTTCAAACCTAGACAATCGAGCTTCTTGAGACGCCATAAAATCGGACATCAATCCTTCAAAATCGTGGGAAGGATTGTTGTTGGAGTTGCGGTTTGGGGGTGCACCGCTTGATTGGAAACGGTTAGGTGGGTTGGAAGAGTTGCCTTGAGGTTGTTTCCACCTAAAGTTCGGGTGACTTCTCCAAGAGGGGTTGTATGAGTCACCGTATGTGTTTTGCTCGGGCTTGAAAGTGTACCACTTATCTCCCGCTCCGTCGGTACGCGAGGATGCGTAGTCCGCAAAAGCTTGTTCGGGGAGTTCCTTGCAATCGCGAGTGTCGTGGGGACCTCTACACAATTCACAAGAAGAAGTGATTTTGTTCACTTGGCTTGAAGGTTTAGGAGCTTCGTAGGATTTCATTAGATACTTGACTTGGTCTTCAAGTTCCATGATCCTACGGTCGGAAGTGCTTGAGTTATTCGAAGGCAAGGATATTGCCTTGACCGTTTTGTTCAAATCACGGGGATCGTTCCAACTTTCGTTGTCATAGAGAGCAAGCTCGTCTATGAGTTCCCATGATTCCTCCGCACTTTTATCACGTAGCTTACCACCGGCCGCTTGGTCAATGGTTCGCTTTGTGGAGGGGTTGACGTGGTCATAGAATATTTGGACTTGGAGCCAAAGTTCTATGCCATGATGAGGGACTTTGTGAAGTAGGTCTTTGAATCGGCTCCATGCCTCATAGAGAGTTTCGCCTTGATGTTGTTGGAACATCAAGATGTCGCTCCTAAGTTTGCTAGTTCTCCCCGGTGGGAAAAATTGGGCAAGGAAGAGAGTGGTTAGGTCGTCCCAAGTGGTGATGGATCCTGCGGGTAAGCGCTCAAGCCATTGACTAGCTTGGTCACGTAGAGAGAATTGGAATAGGCGTAGTCGGGTGGTCTCTCGGGTGTCAACACTAAGGTCTATGGAATCTACGATTTTGAGGAAATCCTTAAGGTGTTGATTTGGGTCTTCGGAACGAAGCCCATGGAATGCGCATCCGCTTTGCACCAACCGGATGGTGTCGGATCTCAAGGGTGTCACATTGGCTCCTTGGTTGAGCTCAATGGTGTTTCGATAGCCTTGATGGCTAGGTCGGGAGTACTCTCCTAAAGTGCGGGCTCTAGGAGGTGGGTTGGGAAAGTTTTAGTTGTTTGGGTCGAGAAGATTACCACCTTCCATGATGTCGGATGGTAATGGTTACGAACAAAAACACGAAGAAAAAAAGATAGACTAAAGAGATCCTAGAAAAATAAAATAAAATCTCACTAGAAAGGAGTCTAGTGAGTAGACCTAATTAAAAATAAAAATTAACCTAAACAATAACTATTCCCCGGTAGCGGCGCCAAAAACTTGATGCGCGTGGATTGCAACACGCACTACGTTTTACCTCTCGAGGGATCTCGAGAAGCTTGCAATCCCTACCAGGCAGTGTACCTGACCGATGTAGTATAGTGTAGTGGCAAGTACCGGGGGATTGATCGTTCTCTCATAGGGAATAGTGTTCGTTAGGTTAAAGACTACTCTAATTAAGGTCTAAGGGTGGAGGATGATTATTTTTGTATTTTTATGTTTTTATGAAAGCAGTAAAATCTCGGTTTTGAAGGAGTGGGCGGAATTAGTTGCTAGTCAACTAACCCAAGTATCTACTTATGCGAATTAAAATTAAAGTTTTGAGAAAACAATGGTGGGGAAAGTAGTGTTTACTTAGATTTCATTACTCCCTAACTATCTTTTACCATGTAATTAGTATGTTGAGTCTGTGATACACGAGCTAGGGTTTAACCCTTAAGTTCTCCACCAAGTTCCTCTTTTAAAACAATAAAAATCGTTCTATATATATAGATAATACGGGCTGACGGCGTCAGCCCAAGGTGTGACGCCGTCACGCCGACGATTAGGGTTTTGTGATGGCCTTCTTGACGTCGTCACGCCGCCTTGTTCCAGATCTGACGGCCTTCCCTGACGCCGTCACCAAACTAGGCTAAAAACTCTCTGGCCCGTCATGAGTAACTTCCAATTTCTTCACTTCAGTTGTTCCTGACGTCGTCACGTTGGAGCTTGTGACGCCGTCACCTTCTGTGCACTTTAGGGTCTTTTGAGATTTTGTTGTTTTCCGCACTTTTTCACTCCGAAAACGCCCGAAAATGCTTCTTTTGTGATTTTCTCCTCAAAAGTACCTAAAATGAGAAAAGAAACGACTTTGGGTGAAATCCGATCAAATAATATACGAATTAGGACTCAAACTGACCCCTAAAAACGTAACATTTTTCGTCTCATCAGACTGCCGGTTTGAAATCATCCTCCATTAAAATCTTGTGAGTACAAAATTCAGGGTTAATACCCTTGATGTCGGAGAGTTTCCAAGCAATTGCTTGCTTGTGCGACTTCAAGACCTTTATGAGAGCAGATTTTTCCTCCGTACTCAAGTCTTTAGCAATTATGACGGGCAATTTATCATTACCCTCCAAAAATGCGTACTCGAGATGAGGAGGTAACTCCTTGAGCTCGACCTCGGGGAATTCTTCAGTTTTCTCAACTGATTTGATTTCCTCATTATGAAGTTCTACGGGAGGGAGGGGAGGAGAATTGTCCTGATTTAACAATTTCTCTAGGAGAAGAAGATCTCCCTCCAGATCAATCTCATTGTTATCAATTCCATCTGGAACTGAATCACTTTTGAGAAAAGCTTCGACCTCTTCCAAAAGGAAGTCACTTCCCTCAAACGGAGTGAGAGAAGGGGAAGGGTCGGAAACGATAGGATGAGAAGACGGAGTGGAATCACCACCCGAGGAATTATGAACGTAACCAAGAACTTCTTGAGCGTACTCTTCTGCAGCAACATCAATGACATCTATTCGGTTAACCGATTCAGAGTCATAATTTGAGGAGTACCTCGAAGTTTGGTCAAGGTTAAAGGTTATGGCTTCATTACCCACACGTAATGTGATTTCTTGCTCGAACACATCAATGAGA
>LBNU01039261.1:0-16812 GCA_014162995.1 Artemisia annua
AAATAGAGCCTCATTTCGCCTCATTTACACACCAACACTCCTCCCAGCAACCAACAAAGCTCTGATAACATTCCATCTCGTGTTCCAATCATTGGGTTGATAGAAATAAAGTCAAAGTTCTAAAAACGTTGTAATACTGTCTCGATATTAATTGTGGTGATCGCTAGTAACGGTAGCCTCTTCATTACATTAATTCAGAAAGTATGTTGATCATTTCGTACGATATTACCACTGTAAGTATGATTATTAAAGCCATGTTAGGCTAAACTCCTTATGGTTGCTTGGATATGTTAATATAATAAAGTGTTTGGTTATGGTTATGATCTCTTGTTGATTTCCTATTTATGTCACGACCTTGCTATGATATAAACTTATCATCGTTGTTTATCTCTTTGATTATAATTACTATTTGAAAAGGGTCGAAAGATTCGGCTAGTATTTTATGTTTTTCAACATATGTCTATGTATGTTGATCAATTGAAGGAGAAATCGCTTTTGTATTGAAATAAACAATAGAGTTTTAAACATTGCAACTAGTAATTATACTTATTAACCACTCGTTTAAATACTAGCAAACATAAGTCTTGAATCACAAACATTACTTGATGAAACGTTATTTTGACGAAAACAACTACTCATTTGTTAAAAGCCATTGAGATCATTATCATATGCCATCACTGAGTTATAAGAACTATCCAAGTAATCATATCTGTCTCATATTTGAATTTCAAGACAACTGCACAAGTCTTCTAAATCATCTTGATTAGTTAATTGATAGATAATAGCAAACCTCAGTCCCTGTGGAACGACCTGGTCTTACCAAAACTCTTTACTATAAACGAGGGTTATACTTTTACCCGTGTGTTTTGAGTAATAAGGAATCGGTAAAATTAGTCTAATAAATTTAAAGCTTTCGAAACGCATCAAAGTTTTTGGCGCCGCTGCCGGGGACTAGTAGTTAAACTCTTGTTAATTGTTTAATCGTTTTTAGTTGCATTTATATTACTTTTCTGTGTTACATTGCAAAAATTATCTACTCTGTCCTAAATAACCGCCGGTTTTCAACTGAAATCGACACTCTTGCACCGCGCTTACGGGAATCTTTTTCAAAGAAGCGCCGCTTTTCTTGAAAACTAAATTAAAAAAAAATCAAACTTCAACCCAGAAGCACGCCGCACTTATCACCTAAGCACGCCGTGTTTATTACCTCAGAGACTGAAAATTGATTCATCCGAATTGAATTTCAGTTGTTCTAATCATCATAAATCCAATATTGGATGGTCACACGATCATCCAACGCAGAACTGATCAGTCCTTTTCCTGAACCTGAAAGAAGAATCAACCAAAGACGTAGACGAAACAAAAGAGTACCAATATCACAAAAAGACTTAAGACCCGAAACTCCTAAAGAGGTAGTTCCATCTGTTGATAATCTCTCTCTTTAGCGATTCTTTATCAAATTTATCAATCTTCATGATCCAATGGACGAAACCGACCATGAACCTATGTGGGCAAATGAACGAACAGTTGCTCCCACTCCTGGTCCCGCAATAACTCTACCCAACACTGCTAATGAGTTCGCCATCAAAGGAAACAATTTTACCCTTGTTAAAGGAAATCAATTTGATGGTAGAACAAAAACTGATCCACACACACACATTCACAAATTCCTTGGAATTTGTGAACTGTTCAGATACGGAGAAACCAAAAATGAAGCCGTCTGGCTCATGATGTTTCCATTATCCCTAACCGGAGAAGCAAAAACCTGGTTAGATGAACTTGACGAAGGAACCGTAGCATCATGGGATGAACTTAGTACCGCTTTTATAAGTCGATTCTTTCCCCAACCTTATTTGACCGACTTCTCGGTGAAATTCGTGCTTTTTCTCAACAAGATCGAGAAACTTTAACCGAATCATGGTTACGAATGAAAGAAATGCTCAGGAATTGTCATGAACATGGTCTAAGTGAAGGGAATATAATTAACATATTTTACCATGGACTTGACGAGAGTACTCAAGAAGCTTTAAACACTGCTGCAGGAGGAATTTTCCTGTACAAAAACACCAAATCAAGCCTACCAATTACTCGAAGACAAAGTCTTACTCAAACATGATTGGGCTAAAAAACAAAAAAACCCAAATCCGCTCTTCGCAAAACTGTTGCTTTCGCCGATGAAGGCAGTAGTATTTCTGACACTGACAAAATTATGGCTCGAATGGATGCCATGGCCATCAAAATGGATGCTAAGTATAAAGAAATGAAAGAGAAACGAGAATCTTGCAACAATTGTGGTGGAAATCATTCAACCGCAAATTGCAATGATGATGACACACCTATGTCTCGAGAAGAGGAAGCCAAATTCATGCAAACATTTAGACGATCTCGTTTTTACAATGACTATCGTAATTGAGATAATGACAAATGGCGTTCTAATGATAGACCCGATTATAATCGTGATCAATCTCGATCATATTCTGAAGAAAAACCTGATATCCAAAAACAATTGAGTGAATTCATTAAGTCACAACAATCCACGAACACGTTCGTTAAAAACACTTTCAATGATCTCAAGGACAAACTTGAATCTACCAGGAGAAACGACCAAGCTTCTATCCAAAATCTAGAAGAAAAATTCGATAGACTTGCTGAAAAACAATCTAATAGACCACCAGGATCCCTTCCCAGTAACACTACGCCTAACCCAAGAAAGAGTACTTCTAAGCCTTATCAACCACCACCAGCTCGTCATGAGCATGTGAATGCCATAACAACTAGACATGGTACCTCATATGAACCACCTCCTAATCCTAGTCAAACACAACCTTCTTTTGAACTTGATAGTGAGGAAGAAGATGAACCATCACCTCAGAAAAAGACCAAAACGAAAGAAATTCCTGAAACACCTGTTTTGAAACCATACAAACCAAAAATTCCATATCCACAACGTCTTAGAAAAGAGAAAATGGAAGCTCAATATGGGAAGTTCCTAGACATGATTCGTGCTGTTCGAATCAATGTTCCATTAATCGATGTTATTGCTGGAATGCAAAACTATGGTAAATTTCTTAAAGAACTTGTTAGTAACAAAAACAAAATAGAACAAATATCCGCAGCCTTTCTAAGCAATGAATCTTCAGCAATAATCCAATGTAAAGTTCCACCAAAATTAGGAGATCCTGGAAGTTTTCTCATTCCGTGTAATTTTGGTAAAACATTCTCTTGTAATGCTTTAGCTGATCTTGGCGCAAGTATCAATCTCATGCCATATTCTCTCTATGCTAAAATTTCTCTAAAAACCCTCAAACCAACTAAAATGAGTGTTCGACTAGCCGATCGTTCTTTTCAGTACCCAGTTGGAATAGCAGAAAATATGCTAGTCGAAGTTGGCAAATTCACATTTCCTGTTGACTTCGTTATCTTAGAAACGGAAGAAGACAGCAAAGTTCCTCTAATTCTAGGAAGACCATTCTTACACAAGGCTGATGCAATAATTAAAGTTAAACAAAGAAAACTAAATTTAGGAATTGGAGAGGAAAGATTATCCTTTTCAATTGATTCAGCCATGAAACATTCCTACTCTAATGATGACACATGTTTTAGCATAGACGTCATTGACGAAATTCTCGAGGATAATTTTGACAATTTGCTAAACGAAGGAGTAGATATTCTTCACTCAATTCAAGGAACGATTCTTGAAGAAAAACTCTATGCTGAGTTTAAAGAATTTATTGCCATGAACGAAGAAATTGACACCGATGATGAAGAAGAAATCATTTTCGAACAAATAACTTTCAACTCAAAATACAAAACAAAGAAATCTATTGAAGAACCTCCAACTGATCTCGAACTCAAACCACTTCCTAAACATCTTGAGTATGCTTATCTCGAAGGAACATCTTTGCTCCCAGTTATAATATCTTCTGAACTCCCAGAAAAGAATAAAGCAAATCTACTCACAGTTCTTAAAAATCATAAACGAGCCTTTGCATGGAAAACTTCAAATATTCTTGGAATCTGTCCTTCATTTTGCAAAAATAAAATACAGATGTTGGATGATAAGAAACCAGTTGTTCAAAAACAAAGAAGGTTAAATCCTAATATGCAAGAAGTAGTAAAAAAGGAAATAATAAAACTCCTAGATGATGGAATTATTTATCCCATAGCTGATAGCCCATGAGTAAGCCCAATTCATTGTGTGCCAAAGAAAGGTGGTATCACCGTGGTCACAAACGAGAATGATGAGTTAGTTCCTACCAGAACAATCACTGGTTGGAGAGTTTGTATTGACTATTGAAAACTCAATGAGGCTACGGCCAAAGATCATTTTCCCTTACCCTTTATGGATCAAATGTTGGAAAGACTAGCAGGAAACAAATACTTTTGTTTTCTCGATGGTTTTTCTTGATACTTTCAAATTCCAATCGATCCTCTTGACCAAGAAAAAACAACATTTACATGTCCCTTTGGAACATATGCTTACAAACGTATGCCTTTTGGTTTATGTAATGCACCTGCTACATTCCAAAGATGCATGATTGCAATATTTCATGACATGATCGAAGAATCTATGGAAGTTTTCATGGACGATTTTTCTGTCTTCAGAAATTCATTTAAAAGTTGTTTGGTAAACCTAAGTAAAATGCTTAAAAGATGTGAAGAAGCTAATTTAGTCCTTAATTGGGAATAATGTCACTTCATTTTTAAAGAAGGAATAGTGCTCGGACATAAAGTGTCTGGAGCAGGATTAGAAGTTGACAAAGCAAAAATCGAAGTAATAGCAAAATTACCACCTCCTACTAATATCTAAGGTATTAGAGGTTTTCTTGGACATGCCAGTTTTTACCGAAGATTTATAAAAAATTTCTCTAAGATAACTAAACCTCTAACAAAATTACTTGAAAAAGATGTCCCATTCGAATTTGATGAAGAATGCATAAAAGCGTTTGAAACATTAAAAGAAAAACTCACATGCATACCTATTATAGCAAGTCCAGATTGGAATCTTCCATTTGAGCTAATGTGTGATGCAAGTGAAAGTGCTGTTGGAGCCGTGCTTGGCCAAAGAAAAGAAAAACACTTTCATCCAATCTATTTCGCTAGTAGAACGTTAAATGCAGCCCAACAAAATTAAAAAATAACAGAAAAAAAAACTAATGGATTTTGTATTTGCCTTTGATAAATTCAGATCATATCTCGTTCTATCTAAAACAACTGTTTTCACAGATCACTCAGCCTTAAAATATCTGTTTAAAAAACTAGACGCCAAACCTCGTCTCATACGATGGGTTTTGCTCTTACAAGAATTTGATATTGAAATAAAAGATAAAAAGGGTGCTGATAATGTTGCAGCAGATCACCTATATAGAATTGCGAAACAAGATGGTGATGATGAAGAATTTGAAATAAATGATTACTTTCCAGAAGAAATTCTAATGAAAATAAATTCTGAAAAAGAACCTTAGTTTGCTGACTTTGCAAATTATTTGGCTGGAAAAATACTACCTAAAAACATGACATACCAACAAAAGAAAAAAATTCTTTTCCGATCTTAAAAACTTTCTTTGGGAAGAGCCATATCTTTTTAAGATATGTCCTGATGGGATCATAAGAAGATGTGTGGCAGGACCTGAAACCCCCGATCAATTCTAGATGCATGTCATCATGGACCAACTGGAGGACATTATGGACCATCCGTCACGGCCAGAAAAGTCCTCGAATCTGGTTTCTATTGGCCAACAATATTCAAAGAAGCTCAAACCTTAGTACAACTTTGCGATGCATGTCAAAAAATTGGAAATATATCAAAACGTGATGAAATGCCTTTAAAATATATACAAGTATGTTAGATATTTGACATATGGGGTATAGATTTCATGCGTCCTTTTCCAAAATCCCATAAGTTCGAATATATATTGGTTGCTATTGATTATGTCTCAAAATGGGCAGAAGCCCAAGCCCTTCAAACTAATGATGCAAAAGTCGTTATAACATTTCTTAAAAAACTATTTTGTCGTCTTAGAGTCCCAAAAGCTTTAGTCAGCGACAGAGGAACACATTTTTGTAATCAAATGATGGAAAAAGGAATGAAGAAATATGGTGTAAAACATCGTTTTTCTACCTCATATCATCCTCAAACTAGTGGTCAAGTAGGAAACACAAACAGAGCCTTAAAAAGAATCATTGAAAAACTGTAAAAGACAATCATGCTATATGGTCTAAAAAATTGGATGACGCTCTNAATTTGAAATAAATGATTACTTTCCAGAAGAAATTCTAATGAAAATAAATTCTGACAAAGAACCTTAGTTTGCTGACTTTGCAAATTATTTGGCTGGAAAAATACTACCTAAAAACATGACATACCAACAAAAGAAAAAAAATTCTTTTCCGATCTTAAAAATTTTCTTTGGGAAGAGCCACATCTTTTTAAGATATGTCCTGATGGGATCATAAGAAGATGTGTGGTAGGACCTGAAACCCGATCAATTCTAGATGCATGTCGTCATGGACCAACTGGAGGACATTATGGACCATCCGTCACGGCCAGAAAAGTCCTCGAATCTGGTTTCTATTGGCCAACAATATTCAAAGAAGCTGAAACCTTAGTACAACTTTGCGATGCATGTCAAAAAATTGGAAATATATCAAAACGTGATGAAATGCCTTTAAAATATATACAAGTATGTTAGATATTTGACATATGGGGTATAGATTTCATGGGTCCTTTTCCAAAATCCCATAAGTTCGAATATATATTGGTTGCTATTGATTATGTCTCAAAATGGGCAGAAGCCCAAGCCCTTCAAACTAATGATGCAAAAGTCGTTATAACATTTCTTAAAAAACTATTTTGTCGTTTTAGAGTCCCAAAAGCTTTAATCAGCGGCAGAGGAACACATTTTTGTAATCAAATGATGGAAAAAGGAATGAAGAAATATGGTGTAAAACATCGTTTTTCTACCTCATATCATCCTCAAACTACTGGTCAAGTAGAAAACACAAACAGAGCCTTAAAAAGAATCATTGAAAAACTGTAAAAGACAATCATGCTATATAGTCTAAAAAATTGGATGACGCTCTGTGGGATTTTCGCACAACATACAAAACACCTACGGGAACAACACCTTATAAATTAATATATGGAAAAGCTTGTCATTTACCGCTAGAAATTGAACATCGTGCATATTGGGCACTTAAAAATTGTAATGCCGACTTGATAGCCATTGGTGAAAAACGTATGTTTCAATTACATGAGTTAGACGAGTTCCGTTTACATGCTTATGAAAATTCTATACTATACAAAGAAAGAACAAAAATCTGGCATGATCGAAAACTTAAAATCCATAAAGAATTCAACAAAGGAGACAAAGTACTACTATTTCACTCAAAATATAAATTCAAACAACCGAAATTAAAATCCCGTTGGCTTGGATCATACATGGTAAAACACCAATATCCATCCGGATATGTGGAATTATATGAAAAAAATGATAAAACTTTTAAAATCGAAGGGCGGAACTTACTCCCTTCTTCCCTAAAACTTAAAACCATACTTCCTTGTGAGTCTAGCTTAAGACTCCTTGAAAAACAAGCGCTTCTCGGGAGGCAACCCGTGATTTTTCAAACATTTTTTTTATTTTTAAGTGTGGAGGCGTTTTATCCTTTTGGTTAAAAAAAATCCAAAAATATTTTTGTGTGTTTGTTTATTTTTGCAGGTTTTACGAAAATATATGGATGCTTGCTGGCGAGTATCTTATATCAACTTCCATCAATAGCCCCGGGAAGTTTCGATCCTTTTCTCTCGATTATCCTATTTTTATTATTTTCAGTCTTTCACATTGGGGACAATGCTCAACTTAAGTGTGGAGGGAGGACAAATAGGATAAGTCGAGCGTATTCCACATTATTGCTTGCTCTATAAATTTTCAAAATTTTTAGGTTCTATATTAGAAATTTGATAAAAAAATGCAAGGCATATCAATACAAATCTAGCACAAGTACAACCCCCATTAAATTGTGAGAATATTCTTAGCCTTTATATGAAGTGTATAGCATTTTTGCACTTCCTGTTTCATGATATATGAGTGTGCCGGTAATTCATTTTAACTCTAGAACTTGTGCATGTATATCGTTTACTAAATCGCAGTGAGGTTAATTTATAGACAAATATAGATGACGAAAAGGCAAAATATCCACCAAAAAATCAACCCTTATCCTTATTTCATATCCCAAATGTACCGCTTATACACCAAAATAATCAACCGAAAATAAATAAAATATATCGAAGCATTTTTGCTATTATCCTTCTATTTGCTAGCCGCTAGTAGTATAAAAAGAAAAAATGATGAATAAAGGCAAGAAAAATATATATGCCTAGAAAAAAGAAAAATTAAAGTGAAAAAGTGATGTTGACTAGCAATTGTATGGTTTAGTGAATCAATATGGCTGTTATATCTCTCAAACACAAACACCCAAGTTATCCCATATCCCTGAAACAAAATAAGCCTTATTTTGCCTTCTTTTGATATATTTGTCTGGTGCTCACGCCGCAATGTTTATGTTTACGCATCTTGTACAAGCCTATGGTAGTTTTCTTGATTTATGTCTATGCAAATTGAGTGTTCCCATATAATCACCTTATTGAGCGAAATTATGTGAATTAAAATAAATCCTATGTGAGGCGATCTAGTATGTATTGATGCCATATATGAAATGTCTTTTTCTCTAACAAATAATTTTCATTCAAGAATCTATCTTTCAAAATCCTTAATCTGTTTTGTCGCTTACATTGCTTGAGGGCAAGCAATAGCTAAGTGTGGAGGGATTCGATGACGCTCGAATTATACATATTTTATATATCGATATTTGTTAGTTTCTATATGATTTATAAGGACTTTTGATACTTAATTGCATGAAAATACATTGCAGGTCCTTTAGACAAAGATCTTCATGAACCAAGGCAAAATGTGCAAATCCAAGATAATCTTATGATAAAACCTATTCCAAGAGAAAAGAATGCCGAGCTTCTGTCGCAAGTGCGCCGGTTACGGGGGCGAACATAATCCTATATAATCTAAGTCAAAACAAGCAAAGCACGCCGATCTTATGTCTCAAGCACGCCGACCTTCACCTCTATTAATGACCCTTTGGCTCTAAGAAAACTCTTGAACGCCGCCGTTGTTTATCTCCTAGTGCGCCGACATTCTATGAAAAGCACGCCGATCTCTTATTCATCTGCGGCGTACTTCAATAACTGGATAGTCAACCTCTGCCTATAAATAGAGCCTTATTTCACCTCATTTACACACCAACACTCCTCCCAACAACCAACAAAGCTCTGATAACATTCCATCTCGTGTTCCAATCATTGGGTTGATAGAAATAAAGTCAAAGTTCTAAAAGCGTTGTAATACTGTCTCGATATTAATTGTGGTGATCGCTAGTGACGGTAGCTTCTTCATTACATTAATTCAGAAAGTATGTTGATCATTTCGTACGATATTACCACTGTAAGCATGATTATTAAAGCCATGTTAGGCTAAACTCCTTATGGTTGCTTGGATATGTTAATGTGTTTGGTTATGGTTATGATCTCTTGTTGATTTCCTGTTTATGTCACTGTTTTGTCGCTTACATTGCTTGAGGGCAAGCAATAGCTAAGTGTGGAGGGTTTTGATGACGCTCGAATTATACATATTTTATATAGCGATATTTGTTAGTTTCTATATGATTTATAAGGACTTTTGATACTTAATTGCATGAAAATACATTGCAGGTCCTTTAGACAAAGATCTTCATGAACCAAGGCAAAATGTGCAAATCCAAGATAATCTTATGATAAAACATATTCCAAGAGAAAAGAATGCCGAGCTTCTGTCGCAAGTGCGCCGGTTACGGGGGCGAACATAATCCTATATAATCTAAGTCAAAACAAGCAAAGCACGCCGATCTTATGTCTCAAGCACGCCGGCCTTCAACCTCTATTAAATACCCTTTGGCTCCAAGAAAACTCTTGAACGCCGCCGTTGTTTATCTCCTAGTCCGCCGACATTCTATGAAAAGCACGCCGATCTCTTATTCATCTGCGGCGTTCTTCAGTACCTGGCCAGTCAACCTCTGCCTATAAATAGAGCCTTATTTCACCTCATTTATACACCAACACTCCTCCCAATAACCAACAAAGCTCTGATAACATTCCATCTCGTGTTCCAATCATTGGGTTGATAGAAATAAAGTCAAAGTTCTAAAAGCGTTGTAATACTGTCTCGATATTAATTGTGGTGATCACTAGTGACGGTAGCTTCTTCATTACATTAATTCAGAAAGTATGTTGATCATTTCGTACGATATTACCACTGTAAGCATGATTATTAAAGCCATGTTAGGCTGAACTCCTTATGGTTGCTTGGATATGTTAATGTGTTTGGTTATGGTTATGATCTCTTGTTGATTTCCTGTTTATGTCACGACCTCGCTGTGTTCTAAACTTATCACCGTTGTTTATCTCTTTGAATATAATTACTATTTGAAAAGGGTCGATAGATTCGGCTAGTATTTTATGGTTTTCAACATATGTTTATGTATGTTGATCAATTGAAGGAGAAATCGCTTTTGTATTGAAATAAACAATAGAGTTTTAAACATTGCAACTAGTACTTATACTTTTTAACCACTCGTTTAAATACTAGCAGACATAAGTCTTGAATCACAAACATTAACTGATGAAACGTTATTTTGACGAAAACAACTACTCATTTGTTAAAAGCCATTGAGATCATTATCATATGCCATCACTGAGTTATAAGAACTATCCAAGTAATCTTATCTGTCTCATATTTGAATTTCAAAACAACTGCATAAGTCTTCTAAATCATCTTGATTAGTTAATTGATACATAAGAGCAAACCTCAGTCCCTATGGAACGATCTGGTCTTACCAAAACTCTTTACTACAAACGAGGGTCATACTTTTACCCGTGTGTTTTGAGTAATAAGGAATCGGTAAAAGTAGTCTAATAAATTTAAAGCTTTCGAAACGCATCAGCATCTTATATGTGATTCTATCGGTTTCATTAGAGAATTGAACTATTCCTTCCAACCGATCGTATTTTAACTTGGATTCCTCAAAAAATTTCTTACCCAACACAACATGAGATAAGCTACAATCTATAACACTGGCCAAGTCCTCAACAATCATGAAATTAGTGACATAAGTGAAGTTCCCGACTAAAATATGTCGATCCTTACAAATCCCACCGGGGTAATTGGGATCTCTCCTAGGTCTAAGTCGCGTATTCATGATATCGTAGTAAAAACTTGAAGACATGATATTGATTGGGGATTCGAAATCGATGTGAGCTTGCTCAACGTACTTAAATCCAGTCATACATGGTATCTCACATTCCTAGGACTACCTCTCTTTATTTTATGGTCAATTTTAATGAAAGGGGGTTGAGGATTATCAATTATATTGTTATAGTAAGCGATCTCCTCTTTAGTTGGGTATAAATTGAAATAATCATCGTCTATCTCCCCTTCCTCTAGTACCTCTATAACTTCTACAACCGCAAGATTGTTAGGTTCTGGGTCTTCAACTGAGTATATGGCGGTTGCTAAGTCGTTTAGTGCGTAGTCAAGCTCAATATCAATCAACCTATTGAGCTCTCTAAGCTCCCTAATCTCATCCTCAATTTGGCTATGCAACAAAGCTACTTCGTTAGGTGCAAGGGGTGGATACGCGTTCTCCATAATGGCAAACGGAATAGTCAATGAAAACTATTTACGAACACAAACACTAAGAAAAGATAGACTAAAGAAAACCTATAAAAATAAAATAAAAATCTCATGAAAGGAATCTAGTGAGTAGACTCAATAAAAATAAATTTCAACCTAAGCAATAACTATTCCCTGGCAGCAGCGCCAAAAACTTGATGCGAGGTTTTGCAACCATGCAAAAGGTTTTACTTCTCAAGGGATCTTGAGAAGCTTGCAATCCCCCCCAGGAAATGTACCTGACCGATGTAGTATAGTGTAGTGGCAAGTACCGGGGGATTGATCGTTCTCTAGGGGAATAGTGTCGTTAGGATTGAAAAACTACTCTAATAGGTCTAAGGGTGAGGGTAGATTCTTTTTGTATTTTATTATTTTTTAGGAAAGCAAGTAAAAATCTCGGGTTTGAAGGAGTGGGCGGAATTAGTTGCTAGTCAACTAACCCAAATAACTACAATTGCAAATAAAAATAAAATAATAAGAAAATAAATGTGAGAACTTCTAATATGGAGAAATTGTATTTACTTAGATTACATTACTCCATAGTTATCTTTTATTGATTGATAAGTTTGTTACAATTGCGTGGATGCCGGGTTGTATTCCTTAATACCATTCGTGGGGCCGTGTACGATCTTCCCCAAATCTATAAGCTTCTATCTCTTTCTATGACGACACATTTAGCATCCTATCATAGGCCTTATAAACAGGTACTTATGCATTAAATACAACCATTAAATTGTAGTACACATCCGATTCATGTTTCTTAAGACGTTCAAGCATGTTACCATATAGGAGGATTGCCAGTTTTCTTAAGCCTAACATCGATAAACATCCACCCAACAACAATTAATAACAAACCATCAATCAATAATAAATAACCAGGTTTCATTAGATCTAAGCAAACACAAATAAACCTAGCCTAGCATGTTAAAAGAAAGAAAAGCATACGATATAATCAAACAACACATAGACATATTGAATGATCAAAGGATAATTTATCTTTAATTGAACATGGAAGAAAAGAGGGTTTGAAACCCTAAAAATGCTCTAAAAGTCAACTAGGGTTCGTACCCTAAGTTCCCTACCAAAAGTCCTCTCCTATGAATGAAAAATCTAAGAATATATATAGAATTTATAACTTGATGGCGTCACCTTTTGGGTCATGACGCCATCACCTCGCCATGTTTAGGGTTTCTTGATTGCCTAGATCTACTCTTGACGCCATCTGGTGCAAATGTGTTTTGGGCCGTCTCTCTTTGTGATAACAAGTGACGCCCTTGGTGAAATATAACGTGACGCCATCACGTGTAAACTCTGAAATTCCTTTCAGGCCCGTCAAGTGTAATGTAACTATTTACCTCTTTATCAACAAGTGACGGCGTCACCTACTGATGCTTGATGCCGTCAGGTACTGTTTCCAGCTTGAATTCTTGACTTTGTCATTTTCTTCACTTTTATGCTCCAAAAACGTCAAAAATGCTTCCTTTTCCAGAATTCCTCTCCAAAGTACCTAAATTGACAAAAGAAACAATTTGAGGTAATATTTGATCATGTTATCACGACTTAGGGCTTAAATGACCCCCTAAAAGCGTAACACTTTTCGTCTCATCATGTACTCGAATATACAAGTTAGTAGAAAAAGAATAACAATTTATTTTTTTTAACAATAAGAATTAATAAGAAAAAGAAAGAAAGATAGAAAAATATACAGAAGTATGTTACAAAGTACCATGATCGAGTAGAAGCCCTCTTTGCAGCAAGCCTCTGCTTGATAAACCTTATCAACTGTTCAGCATTGGTCATAGCACTTCCCACCATATCATAAGGAACCTCCAACTTATGTCTAAGCATCTGCTCCATAAGATCCACTGAGAGTGGATACGGAACATCTCATAACATATACACAGTGATGCCAGACAAAGTCTACAACACATGAACATTAGAGACAGGATAAAACTTCCAACCACAAACCTTCCACTGATGATGATCATCCCAAACTTTGAAACCTTTACCAGTCTGATAAGTAGAATCAAAGAGCACATACAGGTCTCCCATCACTAATAAGCCAGCACCAACAACAGTATGTGTGGCCTAGTAATTAGACACCATCCTATACAGCTTGATGAGATTCTGTCTATCCACCAGACAGAGAATCTCATTGAGAAAGGTGAAATGTTTGAAAGACCCATTCTATCTGTGAATAGTATTAAGTACCCCCATAGGCACAGTAGTCAACTCCCATTTGACCAATTTATGCCACGAATCTGGTTCCTCATTAGTAGAATCATCATCTAAGTATTCCTGGATGAATGACGTATCCTCAGCATCTAAATCAATTTGCCTAGAAGAAACTCACTTTTGGGCTCTACTCTTCTCCTTTTACTTGGTGTAGAGGAAGGTTCAGTAAGATCAGGAAGTCGAACCACTTGTGTTGCACCAGGAGTAATATCTGGAGTTGGTGAAGAGGACGTGTAGCCTCTCGTAATTTCCCGTACGATTAGTAAATAATAAATGTGAATAAATGAGTATTACGTTATTTAAATGCCATTTTACGAGTAATAAATTTTTTTATATATATGACATGTTATGTGAATCACTACGATATTTGTGATTGACCATTTACCTAGGAACGATGCTTACACACGAACCTTGATAGTCTAATATCGCGAATATATTTTAAAACATATTATTTTTATAAATATACGTTTCGTTTAATATCCATACACTATTTATATATTTCCAGAGCCTACGAAAATTCCCGAGATTGTTCACTAATATTATTGGACCGAAACCCGACTCTCGAAACTGGCTATGTGGGCCCCCGTGACCCATTGGGCCACGTTAAACCCAGCAGCAACCAAACTGGGCTCATATACAACTTTTCCTTTTGTTTTCTCTTTGGGCCTAAATTGCCAAACCCAACAAGCCCAACCCAGCACCCCCCTTTAGTTATTTTCTTTTCTTCCTTTTGGCTACCAGACGCGACCAAGCCCCCAAACGTCCCATTTTTCTCACAAATTCGACACACAACAAGTACATATTTTTGCACCATCTAATTTACCACCTAGCAAAGAATTAAGAATAGTAAAGTTCGTTACATAACTCACTCGTTTACTGCTTGAAAATCGTCCAAAGTAAATCACAAAAACAGTTTTGAGAAACATTATGAAAACGTGTCCAAAGTTTTCTTAGCACCTCCCGTGCCCTNATAGAGTACCATGATCAAGAAGAAGCTCTCTTTGCAGCAAGCCTATTCTTGATAAACCTAATCAACTGTTCATCATTGGTCATAGCACTACCCACCATATCAGGAGGAACCTCCAACTTGTGTCTAAGCATCTGCTCCATAAGATCCACTGATAGTGGATATGGTACATCTGATAACATATACACAGTAATGCCAGACAAAGTCTCCAACACATGAACATTGGAGAGAGGATAAAACTTCCAACCACAAACCTTCCACTGATGATGATTATCCCAAACTTTGAAACCTTCACCAGTCTGATAAGTAGAATCAAAGAGCACATACAGGTCTCCCATCACTAATAAGCCAGCACCAACAGCAGTATGTGTGGCCTAGTAACTAGACACCATCCTATACAGCTTGATGAGATTCTGTCTATCCACCAGACAAAGAATCTCATTGAGAAAGGTGAAATGTTTGAAAGACCCATTCTATCTGTGAATAGTATTAAGTACCCCCATAGGCACAGTAGTCAACTCCCATTTGACCAATTTATGCCACGAAACTGGTTCCTCATTAGTAGAATCATCATCTATGTATTCCTGGATGAATGACGTATCCTCAGCTTCTAAATCAATTTGCCTAGAAGAAACTCTCTTTTTGGCTATACTCTTCTCCTTTTACTTGGTGTAGAGGAAGGTTCAGTAAGATCAGGAAGTGGAACCACTTGTGTTGCACCAGGAGTAATATCTGGAGTTGGTGAAGAGGATGTGTAGCCTCTCGTAATTTCCCGTACGATTAGTAAATAATAAATGTGAATAAATGAGTATTACGTTATTAAATGCCATTTTACGAGTAATAATTTTTTTTATATATATGACATGTTATGTGAATCACTACGATATTTGTGATTGACCATTTACCTAGGAACGATGCTTACACACGAACCTTGATAGTCTAATATCGCGAATATATTTTAAAATGTATTATTTTTATAAATATACGTTTCGTTTAATATCCATACACTATTTATATATTTCCGGAGCCTACGAAAATTCCCGAGATTGTTCACTAATATTATTGGACCGAAACCCGACTCTCGAAACTGGCTATGTGGGCCCCCGTGACCCATTGGGCCACGTTAAACCCAACAGCAACCAAACTGGGCTCATATACAACTTTTCCTTTTGTTTTCTCTTTGGGTCTAAACTGCCAAACCCAACAAGCCCAACCCAGCACCCCCTTTAGTTATTTTCTTTTCTTCCTTTTGGCTACCAGAAGCGACCAAGCCCCTAAACGTCCCATTTTTCTCACAAATTCGACACACAACAAGTACATATTTTTGCACCATCTAATTTACCACCTAGCAAAGAATTAAGAATAGTAAAGCTCGTTACATAACTCACTCGTTTACGGCTTGAAAATCGTCCAAAGTAAATCACAAAAACAGTTTTGTGAAACATTATGAAAACGTGTCCAAAGTTTTCTTAGCACCTCCCGTGCACTCCAATCACCACAAAACGAATCCTAAACATTTAGAATGTTGTCAGGAATGTCAGAAACGTCCAGAGATAACTCTTACACATCTCTTGTCCACATTCACTTGTGTTGAAGCTCGATTGGTTGGTAAAGGAGGCAACATGCAATCTCTTGATCTCCAACACTCAAATCTGAGTTATCTACACTCTAACATGTCCCTATATACATCTCGTACAATCTCAGATTGACCACACACTCAAAAACAAACCATATTTTACTATACGTAAAGATTACAAGTTATTATGGGACAAACGCTTTGCCTAGTTCTCGAGGGGTTAGAGACAAGTCCAAGTACCAAGCTCACTCATTCCTGAA
>LBNU01039261.1:17441-28727 GCA_014162995.1 Artemisia annua
GCAACTGATAGGTACATGCAGAGTCAGCGGGTTTTGCCTACATCTGACTCAAAGGCTTCTCCTTCGATACCACCTGGTCCAATTCGTCGAAGTAGACGAGTTCGACAACTTCAGCCTTATGAACCAACCCCTCTTGGAAAAGCTTTCCGTTATCCTCAGGGAAAGAAAATTTATAAGTATATCGCTCGGAAAAAGGTACGTACTCCACCAACAGTTCTGGTTGTACCAAAACCAGCTGTGCTACCACCACCTACTATTTTCTACCGACAGACCACCACTGTTCCATTACCACCCACTGCTCCGCCACCAGCAACCCCAAACCCAACTACTCGTAGTGCTCCTATGCCATCCCAACGAAGGACCTATCAGGTGCGTCCATCAGTACCAACTCCTTGCCAAAATGAAACAAATAGAAACCAAAGGAACCATAATCGAGTGGATGCTCGTAAATGGTCTTTCTTATTACCAACCCTGCACCATTGGCAATCTCAAGAAGGTGCCCCGACTGCTAGAGAACTTGGGGAAAGTTCTTACCATGCCGCATCTCGAATAATTCCAGTCACTGGAGAGCCAATGCACCATACTATCCCACTATTAGCTGCTTGGATGGTTAGGCATGAGAATCATATTGAGGAGGTTGTAAGTGCCATAGAGGAGATTTCCCTCGAACAAGTCGAGAATATTGAAGAGGAAGTCACAAACCTAGTGGTACACAGTGTAACTTTAGAACAGGATTTTCAGCTGAAGAATACTGAGATTGAAAAGATTATTACTGAGTTTGGTCACAGACTTGATGTTCAAAGTCGCAAGACACAAGATATGAGAGAAATTTCCAGAATAACTCAGGAAATAATAGAACATCAGGCTCAAGAGCTAGCAACAGCCAGTGCCACTATCTGTACCCTCAGTGCTACGCTTGAGAAGGTTCAGGCCAGAGAGAAATCCAGAGATGTAGAAATGCTTGGAATGGTCAGAGTTTTCCAAGGGTTAGAGCGTAAATTAGGAGGACCATAAATCGGAGATTTGTCAACTTAGCATATCAATGTCTTATTAATAAGAATCTTGTTATTGATGTTTTGTAAACAATCAAACAAGTATTAATAAATGTTGTAATAAATTGACATTGATTTGTGAAATACATGAATGAATCTTATCTTTATATCCATTGCGATATTTATATCGTCTCATGATATACTGGTTCACACAAATCAAAACATTCGTATCCCCATATACCTATCGCGACGATGTTTGATACATCTTGACTTAAATTCCGCATTGACTAGATCGTTACGGCTATAACCCATTCTTGGTCGCATTATTACTTGAGGTAATACTGAACGTAAATTTTGAAATTCCTAAACACCATCGAAATGGCTAACGAAAATCTTATCGGCACCAGTACCGTTATGAAAGGTTGTACTTTAACTCCACTAGAAAAACCTTTTCACATTGACCTTATATCTATTCAACTTGGAAGTTTTGACGCTATCAATGGTATTGATTGGCTATCCACACATCATGCTAAGATTCATTGTGGTAAGAAAGTTGTTCACATCCCACTACAGGATAAAACCCTCATTTTCCAAGGAGACAACAGTAAACCTCGTTATGAAATTATATCATACCTCAGAACGATGAGACACGTGAACGAAGGATGTCAAACATTCATGGTTCATGTTACGGAAAATAAATAGACAGGAAAGCGACTTGAAGATGTTCTTATCATTAGAGATTTTCCGGAAGTATTTCCCAAAGATTTGCCCGGTCTTCCATCAACCCGTCAAGTTGAATTCCAGATCGAACTAGTGCCTGGAGCGGCACCAACGACTAAAGCACCTTATAGGTTAACACCATCAGAACTGAAAGAATTGTCGGAACAATTGAGAGAATTGTCTGATAAAAGTTTTATTCGACCAAGCATANAGAGATTTTCCGGAAGTATTTCCCAAAGATTTGCCCGGTCTTCCATCAACCCGTCAAGTTGAATTCCAGATCGAACTAGTGCCTGGAGCGGCACCAACGACTAAAGCACCTTATAGGTTAACACCATCAGAACTGAAAGAATTGTCGGAACAATTGAGAGAATTGTCTGATAAAAGTTTTATTCGACCAAGCATATCACCCTAGGGAGCCACAGTATTATTCGTTAAGAAGAATGATGGATCCTTCCGAATATGCATCAATGTCCGAGAGTTGAACAAACTTACGGTAAAGAATCGGTACCCCTTACCCAGAATCGATGACCTATTCGATCAGTTACGAGGATCGAGTGTATACTCAAAAATTGATTTAAGGTCGGGATATCACCAACTAAGAGTTCAGGAAGAAGATATTCCCAAAACTACGTTCAGAACATGCCATGAACATTTCAAATTTCAAGTGATGTCATTTGGTCTGATCGACGTATCAGCAATTTTCATAGAACCGAGTATGCAAATCTTATTTATGTAAGTTTGTGATAGTATTCATCGACGACATTTTGATTTACTCACGCAACGAAGAAGAACATGCCGAACACTTGGAGATTTTTCTTGGAACTACTCAAGAAAGATGTAGTCTAAGTTCTCGAAATGCGACTTTTGGATCCGCACTGTGCAAATTTCTAGAACACGTCATAAATAGTCAAGGTATTCATGTAGATCCTGCAAGGATAGACGCCTTTAAAGGTTGGGCATCTCCTACAAACTTCACGGAGATACATCAATTTTTAGGTCCTACAGGTTACTACCAAAGGTTTAGTAAAGGTTTCTCCAAAAATCTCAAAACCTTTGACCAAGTTGACTCAGAAGACTGAAAGAGAGAGGGAAATCAACTTTCCAGCTGTTAAAGCAGAAGCTTTACGAAGCACCAATACTAACACTCCTTGAAGGAAGTGAAGACTTCATAGTATATTGTGACGCCTCACACCACGAATTCGGAACAGTTTTGATGCAAAGAAGCAAGATAATAGCTTATGCATCCCGACGACTGAAGAAACATGAAGAAAACTACGCGACTCATGATTTGGAACCAAGAGCATTAGTATTCGCTCTTAAGATATGGAGACACTACCTATATAGCTTAACCATACCATGTTCACTGGTCATAAGAGCCTCCAACATATTTTGGATCAAAAGGAATTGAACATGAGACAACGCCGTTGACTAGAGCTACTTAACATCTATGATTGTGAAATTCGCTATCATCCCGGAAGGGCCAATGTAGTAGCAGATACGTTAAGCCGAGAGAAATGATTGAAACTCGCAGGGTTATATCATTAGGAATGACTATTTGTTCGCCCCTTCCATCAAAACTTCTTACCGCTCAAAGCGAAGCTGTTGAAGAAGAGAATCAACTTAAGGAAAAGATTTATGGAATGACCGAAAACAAGAATGGTTTCTTGAAAAGATCCGATGGAATGCTTTGTTTTAAAGCTGGGTTCCACTCTTTGGAGGTATTCGTAATCTCATTTTACATGAGTCTCACAAGTCAAAATACTCCATACACCAGGTTCCAACAAAATGTACCAGGATCTAAAGAAACTTTATTAGTAAGCCAAACATGAGAGACTGACATCACAAAGTATGTCAGTAAATGTTCAAGAGTAAAGGCGGAATATCAGAAACCGACGGGATTACTCATACAACCCGAACTTCTAATGTGGAAACGAGAACGTGTTACTATGGACTTTATCACCAACTGCCTAAAACCTCAACTGGTTACGACACGATTCAAGTTATCATTGATCGTTTGATCAAATCCACTCATTTCTCTGCCTATTAAGGAAACCGATGAAATAAATACACTCGCTCAGTTGTATTTGAAAGAAATAGTTTCACGGCATAGAATGCCGATTTCCATCATATCAGATTGTGACGGTCGTTTCACATATCATTTTTGGAAATCCTTGCAAAAAGCCTTAAGAACGAAACTGGATATGAGCACAACATATCACCCTCAAACCGATTGGCAAAGTGAGAGAACAATCAAAACCTCGAAGGACATGCTCCGAGCATGTGTCATTGACTTCGGAAAAGGTTAGGATAAACACTTGCCGTTAGTTAAATTCTCATATAACAACCGTTATCATGCCAGCACAAAGGCAGCACCGTTCGAAACACTTTATGGTTGAAAGTGCAGATCGCCCGTTTGTTGGGCAGAAGTTGGAGAGATACAACTCACCGAACCAAACCTCGTACATAAAACCACGGAAAAAGATTGTCCGAATCAAGCAACGTTTATAAGCTGTCAGAGATCGATAGAAAGGTTACGCCGACGTAAGGCGGAAACCAATGAAATTCCAAGTTAGAAATAGAGTCTTGTTAAAAGTATTCCCTTAAAAGGAAATGATATGTTTCGGAAAACATAGAAAGTTAAACCCACGATATATCAGTCCATTCAAAATCCTGGAAAGGATAGGATCCGTTCCATATAAACTCGAACTACCGGAAAAACTTAGTCGAATTAATAACACTTTTCATGTGTCAAATCTTAAGAAGTGCTTATCAAATGAATCTCTTGTCATTTCGTTGAAAGAGATACGACTCGATGAGAAACTTATTTTCACCAAGGAATCGGTGGAAATCATTGATAAAGTCTCAACAACGCAACAGATGGATAAGATTTAGAAATCAACTATCCTACTCTCTTATGCACTTGGTTGTACCAAGTATGTGTCACCTCTAAATGTCACCTTTTCATGGCACCGGTCTACTTTATGTTCATTAAGTGACTTACTCAGATGTTGTCTCGTCTACGGTACTATCTATCCCATATCATTCACTTCTTCTACTTTAGCTATCATTTTTGGCATGGCCAAAATCCATTTCAACACCGAGAATTATAACAACTAGACTGGACATCATACGAGTCGATTGGTCCAAGCATTGCATTATTACTCGTAAATTATACATAGCCTGATCACCTATGTCTAATTTAGGAAGAATCATGCAATGAAGGGAACAATAGTCTCTGAGATAAGAGTAAGTTATGCCTGAAATATGGATTTCTAAGTAACGCGAGAATCAGATTCGCACCAAGTACTTACATCTCTTTTCATAGACACCCTTGGTAACTATCTTAAACTGAATTCCGGGACGGAATTCACTGTAACGGGTATGTACTGTAGCCTCTCGTAATTTCCCGTACGATTAGTAAATAATAAATGTGAATAAATGAGTATTACGTTATTTAAATGCCATTTTACGGGTAATAAATTTTTTTATATATATGACATGTTATGTGAATCACTACGATATTTGTGATTGACCATTTACCTAGGAACGATGCTTACACACGAACCTTGATAGTCTAATATCGCGAATATATTTTAAAACGTATTATTTTTATAAATATACGTTTCGTTTAATATCCATACACTATTTATATATTTCCGGAGCCAACGAAAATTCCCGAGATTGTTCACTAATATTATTGGACCGAAACCCGACTCTCGAAACTGGCTATGTGGGCCCCCGTGACCCATTGGGCCACGTTAAACCCAACAGCAACCAAACTGGGCTCATATACAACTTTTCCTTTTGTTTTCTCTTTGGGCCTAAACTGCCAAACCCAACAAGCCCAACCCAGCACCCCCCTTTAGTTATTTTCTTTTCTTCCTTTTGGCTACCAGACGCGACCAAGCCCCCAAACGTCCCATTTTTCTCACAAATTCGACACACAACAAGTACATATTTTTGCACCATCTAATTTACAACCTAGCAAAGAATTAAGAATAGTAAAGTTCGTTACATAACTCACTCGTTTACTGCTTGAAAATCGTCCAAAGTAAATCACAAAAACAGTTTTGAGAAACATTATGAAAACGTGTCCAATGTTTTCTTAGCAACTCCCGTGCCCTCCAATCACCACAAAACGAATCCTAAACATTTAGAATGTTGTCAGGAATGTCAGAAACGTCCAGAGATAACTCTTACACATCTCTTGTCCACATTCACTTGTGTTGAAGCTCGATTGGTTGGTAAAGGAGGCAACATGCAATCTCTTGATCTCCAACACTCAAATCTGAGTTATCTACACTCTAACATGTCCCTATATACATCTCGTACAATCTCAGATTGACCACACACTAAAAAACAAACCATATTTTACTATACGTAAAGATTACAAGTTATTATGGGACAAACGCTTTGCCTAGTTCTCGAGGGGTTAGAGACAAGTCCAAGTACCAAGCTCACTCATTCCTGAACCTTTGGTGGATTGAGAATCGAACCACATTAATCTTTTGTACCAGCTCGACACCTACATTCGATTATCACACCCATTCGTAGTGAGGTGAGACTCATGAAATCCCTATTACTATTTTACATATGAGTTTTGCACATTCACTTTGCTTAATTCTTTCATTAATTTTAAACGTAACACTTATGTTTTATTGGACATTCGAGATGCTTATTATAGTAACAAACAAGTGGCATAAAGTTTTGAAGCTAATTAAAACGTTTGATCAATATTTTTTAACACGTTTTAAAAGTCATTTGGACACTTTGGTCTTATTTTCAACACTTAGAAAATTTCTGTGACCCTTAACTGTTTTCAAAAACGAGTTTGGTCATTCGCTTTGACCACGTATTTTGTAAAATTGACACAAAACTACATCGTTTTTGAACCTGAACTCATTGTTCACTTGGTATACAATCAGTAGACATAAATTATTTGACCTATTAAACTCGTTTACTCCATTTTCTAGACCTAAAGCAAACGGCATAAGACCAGTTTCAAAACTATTATAAATAACGAATTGGGCCTTAAAGCCCAATAAGCTGTTTATAAGCTTATTCGATAAGCTGGTCACAAGAGCTTTTTCAAAACATTTTTAGAACATTAAAATGAACCCAAAACCAGGCCCACTAAACCCCATAGCCCAATGGATCGAATATTGTTAATGGGCCTTAATATGTACTCGTTAAGGCCCAATAAGAGAAAGTAAAAACTTTTAAGTTAATAAGCTGTTGAAATAAGTTGTTTAAGATGTTCTGAGCTTATTTGAAAAGGAAAAATGTTAAGTTTTTAATTTAGTAACTTTTGGACTAAGTTTGCAAAATTTCTTGGCCGAGGGACTAAAAGTGTAAACTTTGCAAACATTGGGTAAAAACTGTCAAATCTGGATTTTGAAGTTCGAAACTGTTAATAATAAAACATGGAGTTAATAAATGTAAATGTTGGTACTAATTGGACTTGAATTGTAAAAATCGTTAACTTTGGACTAACGGTGTAAAGTTTGACCGTTAAAGTTAAAAATGTAATTTTGGTGAAACTTAAAGGATTTTCTGTAATATTATTTTATAAAAATAATATTAATGTTTTATATATAAATGTAAGGTTATTTGATATAAAAACTTGATAAGTTTAACGTATAAATATACGTTATATAATTCACGACTATAATTAACGATAACGACGTTACGTTATTCATTTTCCTTTGAACTTTCATCGTAACTTATCTCTACAAGCTTTGAACTATTTAAGATCACTTTCATCGATCATTGATCATTATACTCACAAGTTATATGTATATATAACGTTGTTCTTGAACTTCGAGCATTTAAACAAACACGAGTTTTGTTCACAACTGAATGACTAGTATTCGCGATAAAACTGGACTTAGACAATCAAACTAAAACTTGTTATATCTTTTAGGTTGTGTGTGAAGCCGTTTCCTAGCATCGTTGAGTTTAACGATACAGCTACATCTACTATACTACTGAGGTGAGTTCATAGCCCACTTTTTAACTGTTTTATGTGGGGAGATACATGCTCAAAACCGAACACAAGTCCTTTTATTTTGGTATTGATATACCGGCTGACCGTTATTATTGCTTAAGTAGCTATTGTCGAAAGTCCCTCGATCATGAACCTTAATCACTTGCTGAGTGAACGTAAATAATGGTGGATAGATCTATTAGGGACTGACAATCCCCGTTTGATCGTTGGAGAAAACTACCAAACGCACATTATTTTGATGACATAGGTAACTGACAAAAACCTATCTTGGGGGCATTTTATTATATTGCGTCCTATTATTAAATATGATTGGTTNCCTTTCTAAAAGCTTTTATAAGAGTTGTCACCTTTGCATGGTCTTTGGTTTTGAGTCGTTAGCTTATTTGGAGCTTATTTAGCTTTTAAAATAGTTTTACATAAAGTTTTTATTAGTTTTCATAAGAGTTTAATCTTTTGTTCACGTTAAAAAGTTTCCAGTACATTTTTTCTTATTTCTAGCGAGTTTGGATTTTAGGGTTTAGAGAGTATGGAATTTTTCTAGATTTCTAGCGAGTATGAAAGTTTTTAGCAAGTATGAGTTTGTTCCTAGCGAGTATGGTATTTTTTTTAGCGAGTATGAGTTTGTTCTTAGCGAGTATGGTTTTTTTCTAGCGAGTATGGTTTTTTTTAGCGAGTATGAGTTTGTTCTTAGCGAGTATGGTTTTTTTTAGCGAGTATGGAAACATTTTTAGCGAGTATGGTTTTTGTCTAGCGAGTATGGATTTTTAGAGAGTATGGATTTTTAGTTTTTAGAGAGTATGGATTTTTAGAGAGTATGGATTTTTAGTTTTTAGAGAGTATGGATTTTTAGAGAGTATGGATTTTTAGAGGGTTAAGATTAGTAGCGAGTATGGTTTGATTCTTTTCTTTCTAGTTCATTTTTCTTTTATGTCTAAATAATATTAATGTTTTATATATAAATGTAAGGGTATTTGATATAAAAACTTGATAAGTTTAACGTATAAATATACGTTACATAATTCACGACTATAATTAACGATAACAACGTTATGTTATTCATTTTCCTTTGAACTTTCATCGTAACTTATCTCTACAAGCTTTGAACTATTTAAGATCACTTTCATCGATCATTGATCATTATACTCACAAGTTATATGTATATATAACGTTGTTCTTGAACTTCGAGCATTTAAACAAACACGAGTTTTGTTCACAACTGAATGACTAGTATTCGCGATAAAACTGGACTTAGACTATCAAACTAAAACTTGGCATATCTTTTAGGTTGTGTGTGAAGCCGTTTCCTAGCATCGTTGAGTTTAACGATACAGCTACATCTACTATACTACTGAGGTGAGTTCATAGCCCACTTTTTAACTGTTTTATGTGGGGAGATACATGCTCAAAACCGAACACAAGTCCTTTTATTTTGGTATTGATATACCGGCTGACCGTTAATATTGCTTAAGTAGCTATTGTCGAAAGTCCCTCGATCATGAACCTTAATCACTTGCTGAGTAAACGTAAATAATGGTGGATAGATCTATTAGGGACTGACAATCCCCGTTTGGTCGTTGGAGAAAACTACCAAACGCACATTATTTTGATGACATAGGTAACTGACAAAAACCTATCTTGGGGGCATTTTATTATATTGTGTCATATTATTAAATATGATTGGCTGTCAAATCGTTGTGTGTCATGAGCTTAATGCAATAACGGATATATGTGAATTCTTTTCAACTTGTTTGATTGCATACGTTTGCAATAAATGACTATATCTTGTGTCCAACTGTTTAACTTTCAAACCTATGAATATCACTCAACTTTATGTTGACTTTTAGCATGTTTATCTCAGGAAATAGACATGAAGGATCTTGAAGGCACTGAGTGGGCTTGTAAACTGGCATGGGCTAAAATAAATGTTTTGATACATTTCCAATAAACTTATTGTTAAATCTTGAAACATCATTATATATGGTATTTTGAACTTTAAAACGTCACTTTGTGTCGTTTCTATGATTGTGATAAAAGATCCTCGAAGTAACACCCAAAAGTCTTCCGCTGTATTTTTAAAAAGTCTTCCGCTGTCATGGTTAAATTTTGGGGGTGTTACAGGATGGAAAATCAGCAGGATTGGGTTGAGAAGCAACAGAGGGAATGGGTTGTGTAGTAGCAGTGGGAATCGTTGGTGTAGCCTCAGCAGAAACAACTTGTGTTGTACCAGAAGGAACATAAAATGATTCCTTAGCAGGAACATGTGTATCCTTTTCCTTAGATGATGGAGACTTAGAAACCTGATCACCAACAACAACTGGAGCCTCATCAGCAGAGGGTGGTGGAGCAGCAGGAATGGAGCCTGGTGCACCAGCAGAATCAACACCTGGTCCACCAGTAGGAACATGTGTCTCCTTAGATAAGGAAATGTGAGGCTCAGCATTGGGAGCATCCTCAGAAGTAAGATGAGCATCACCTGTGGAGGTGATGACATCAAATAATCATGATATTTAAGTGTCAATTTCCCCCTATTATGCTCACTTATATTGCTTATTATGTGGATATATACTTTGATTCCTCTATACTTTGTATCCAAGATAAATGTATCTAAGTATGCTGAAGAAAGCTACGGCGTAACATCATCTCTCAACTACGCCGTAGCATGGAATTTAACTATCAAGACTAAAGTCAACGCGGACCAAGAGGTACGGCGTAACCAAATATGAGGTTTACGCCGTAAACTATTCAAGACTTATGAATCTTCAGGATGGATGTCTATGCCGTAACATAACTCTGGAGTTACGGCGTAGCAACATGTACGAGAGTAGTCCAAGCTCATTTCTCAACTTACGGCTTAGATCCACTTTGTGACTACGGCGTAGACGTGACTACGAAAGAAATCTCAGATCCGAGAATATATCTATGGCGTAGAGCATTTGAAGACTACAACATAGACGAAACCCTAATATCGAAGTTACGGCGTAGCACTTCATCAACTACGCCGTAAACACCAGATCTTGATAAGATTTCATTAGCTACGGCATAGAGCATTTCTTAGCTACGTTGTAGCTCTGATCGGCCTATATTTCATTTCACATTTCGAACTCATGTCTTGTATTGACATTATTTCGAGTGTTTCATTTAATATGATTGGCTAAGCACCTCTAGTGCTAGCCTAAATATGATTCTTATATTGTTTTAATCATGTTTTCGTACTTTTCTTAAATGCTTTTACGTGTGTGCATGCTTAGTTTATCTTGGGAACCTCTAATTCTGGTAGTTTTGAGATGCGGTTGTATCCGTTACGCTAGCTTAAGTTGAAATAAGACCCCAACTTAGTTAGTAGGCTAGAAGAATTGACCATAGGACACTAGCCTGATGGATTGCGAGGAAATGGGAGGGATGACAACTGACCTTACTACCTTGCGTACGAATTGATCATAGGATCACCTTCTGATGTTTGATGAACTTAAGGAGTTAGAGAAATGGCCTATGATCGTGACAACGGGCCATTAAAGATAAGTCTAGCATGTAGTGGCACTTAATGACTCAAACCCGTCTACCGTA
>LBNU01039264.1:9853-26081 GCA_014162995.1 Artemisia annua
TCCCCCCCCCTTCTAGTTTTCCACATAAAAGAAAATTTTCTACCACTAAACGCACCCTTATATATTTACTTTTTCAAGTATTTTACATAACGTTGTGGCAGTTTGAATGAGCGTCTCCTTTTGATCGTCTTTATTGTAAACCTTTTTTTATTTGTTAATGGTTGAGATAAACTAACGCCTTTGTCAATTTTTGTTCCACAATATTTGTGGCCCTCAGTTTGGTTGAACCAAATAGGGTTTGAGTCAAAGTTCAGGATCCCAAAATCATCCATTTAAGCATCAAACCTCTTTTTGTGTTATGTTGGTCAAACGTTTATTAGCAATTAGACATAGGTTTAAAAAATAATAAGGGGACGTTTGGTTGTTGGGGAGGAGGTGAAAAACGTTATCAAAACAGTCAGATATGATGAAGCATAATTGTTGGCGTATTTGTCCGGAGGACCCGTGCCGAACGACCAGACGCAACATCCGGACCACTCAGACATCCGGATAAATTAATAACCGGACGATCCTATCTCTCCGGTTTACCCAATCATTCGGATAAGCGATAACTACGCAAACTTTAGTACAGTAAGGTACAACAAAGTACACACTAATGGGATAAAGGTATACGAACTAGCACTAACCCGAGAAATATGTGCAAATGGTCTCCAAGGACAGAGATTACTCGCCTATATAAAGAGAAGAAATATTCATCTTAGGGTAACTAATTAACTCTCTCTCTCTAGACCTTCATATATACTTTATACTTTATCGCTCTAGAACCATATACTTACTCTCACGCCGGATGTTGGTCCTGGGATAAAACCCGGGGCGAGACTAACGGACGTGTCAGTTTTGCAGATACCCGAAGGATAATAAGTTTACTCACCCAAACTGAAGGTAACCCGAAGGACCAAGTAGAGTCCGAAGGGTTCAATCTGCTTGTCTGGAGTAAACGTAACATTTTACTTCAACAAATTGGCTTCATCCATGGGACTCGCTATTCACTCTACCAAAGCTAAGAAATGACAGGTCCTACACTAGAAACACCGGAAGGCAGTGGAAAGAATAACGACAACAACCAAGATCAACTCGAACAAATTCAAAATCACATCACAACACTGAAAGCCCTAATCCATTAACATAACACCAGCGGAGGAACACCCATCAAACCCATTCAACTCGACTTTGACGAAGAGGAATCCCAAGAAATCGCAGGAAAAAGAGCCGGAGAGGAGCCCCTGGATGACCTCTCCAAACCTTTTAAAGCAGTCTCCAAGAGTCCCTTCACCCAAAAGATCATCGAATTCTCCAGCCCAAGAATGCCAGATACCCTATCGATAATTTTTGTGTTATGTTGGTTAAACGTTTATTAGCAATTAGACATAGGTTTAAAAAATAATAAGGGGACGTTTGGTTGTTGGGGAGGAGGTGAAAAACGTTATCAAAATAGTCAGATATGATGAAGCATAATGCATCTATGTTATGAGTTTAGATGATTTTAGATCATGGTTTGAATAGGTTACTAATAAGTTTTTCTTGCAAACAGGCAGTTATATCTTCTGTTGCATTTCACTTGACATGTAATCTGGTGATGCTATCTATTATAATCTCATTAAAGCCATCACATATCTGTATTAGTATCAATAGCCTTTATAAGGTTCTTAAAGTAACAACCACTCCCCACAAACATTATCGATAGGGTGGACGAACTTGACTTCCCCTCTAATGCTGATATGTTTTTTCAGTGTGTCACGCACATGTAAGCATCATGTGATATAAGTTGAATATTTGAACCAAAAGATGTAAATGGAATTAGAAAAAAAATCTTATGTATAAGTGGACATATTCACATATTTGGTATACGACTTAAACATACCCTCATCTATAGCTCTGTTAAAATGATAATGCACTGTGTCAAACACCCTTGTATACATAATTTGAATTGGTGTAGCATAGATATGGTCAAACTTATTCTGTCTATAATCACCGTGTAGACAAACTTGCCTTTTTGTTAGTTTCACGTTCATTCTTGCCATTCTACATGGTTTTTGCTTATTTCAATGTTAGTTTTATTGTCTCGTTTGTAGGAACAAACGTGTAAGATAAATTTAAGCTTCGTGTTCATAGGTGTGTTATTAACCTTTTCAACTCCCTAGATGTCATGAAGCAAATCAAGTATTTTTCTTAACTTGGCAGGGAAAATTGGTAAGTTTTCAGCCATGTCAAATTTATCCTTAATGTTTGATTGCTTAGATGTTTAATCTTCCCGAAGTATTTGGTAAGTTGTTGTTGTTGTGTGTTTTTTTTTATTTTTTATTTTATTTTTTATTTTTTTTATAAGAATCCGGTTACAAAGGAGGTGTCGTGCAATGTTTTGATTGATGGGTATAGTAAGTCGGGTTATTTGAGTAATGCTGATAACTTTAAGGATTCTGTGAATTTGTGTAATGGCATGAGGTGGAGCGGTATGAGCCCTAGTGAAAGTGTGCTTTCTTTGATTATTCAGTGTTGTGCAAGTTTTTATGTTACACGATTAGATAAAGCGCTTTATTGCGAGAATTTTAAGTAGAATGTTGGTTATTATGTGGTTTTGCAATTTGGGCTAAATATGGATATTGCTAGAATGAAAACTATGGTTCATTGGGCCATATCTATACTTCTATATAAAACATTTAAGTTGTGGGCTCCATCAAAAATTAAGATAAGGAGCATCAATTATAGAGTGACATGTGTCACTTTTCAACTAAAAAATCACTTTTATTTTTAAATTAAAATATCTTTTGATCTATTTATTTTTTTAATGATATAATTTTACCATATTTTCTAAAATTTTGTGCTCTTTAATTTAACATCCATTTTGATATATTTTTATAAGTTTTTAGTTTTTGCATTTTTATGGGTTATTTTGATTCACATTTTACAACGCTAACCTTTATTTGAATCAATACAAACTTGATTCGTCAAAATTATAACTTTTGGGGGAGTGTTTGAAGGGTAAAAAATTGTGAGGGTAAAAGGGACGATAAGGCTTTCTCTTGTATTCTTTGATTGGTTGGTTTAATATATTATCGTCCCTTTTACCCAAAGAGTTTTGCTAGAACCACAAAATATTTACAAAGAAACATTCACATAATGACATGCTTATTTCTTATTGATGTTTATCACTCTCATTTTATCTCTCTTCTCTTTTATTAACCAATCATATGTAACCAACTCAATCGTGTGAAAGTTTTTTTGTAAACTTTGAGTGAATATAGCATTTCTCTTACCCGAAAATAAAGAAGAAGAAAAAAAATACTTGATGTAACACAAGTACTATATGTACTGATGTTTAAATTAGTTATTAGTTGCACTAAGGCTGTGTTTGTTTTTTGTTTTTTGCCTCTTAACAGCCTCTGAATGGGCACTATCTCTGAATCGGTCAGACATTTTGACGTTCAGACCGTTTGTTTTTTTTTTTCCGTTCAGACGCGTTCAGATGCAGTAAGATCTTAATGGTTTAGACTTGAGAGGGTGTCTGAATGCGTCTTGTTGCCTCTTGCTGACACAAATAAAAACCAAAAAAAATTAGTACGAGCAAGCAAATGTGCGGTTCAAACATGAGTTTTTTTTCCCGTTCAGATGCGGTCAGATTCAGACATTTACGCATCAGATTCAGATTCAGATGTGCGGTTCAGATTCAGATTCAGACCCTCTTAACAAACTAACACCACCTAAATTCAAAGTACTATATGCACTGATGTTGGAATTAAAATAACACAAGTACTATATGTCTATATGTACTGATGTTGGCCCAGAATTAATAATCCAATTAATATAAGTATTATATGTACTGATGTTGGAATTAAAATACTCCATCTGTCCTATATTAGGTGTTCACTATGACTTTTTTAAGTCTTTTTTATCAACTTTAACTTTGAATATTTTGTTCGTATTATATAATACTTGATGTAAGATATATGAATGAGTTAAGATTTTAAATGTATTTTCATTTAAGAACACAAACAATTATATTTAATATATATTTATTTTGCAGTGAGGCCCACTCATTTTCACTAATTCATTTATATATGGATGGTGTAAAATATGAGCTCCTCCCCATTAAGAGAAAGTAAGAGACGTGAGACTCATTATGTATGTTAAATTAAGGAAAAAAAGAAAGAAGGCCTGATTCAAGTTGAGAGGATCATCCCATTAAATAACACAAGTATCTACAACAGTCAGTCGAATGCCATCTGTTTGAGCAAATGTTCGTAGATGCTCTTCAACCTTAAGCTTCAGGAGACTCCGCGGCAGCTCCTTATTCTTGTAGGCTGAAATAAGAGAGAACATTGTTAGCTCGCCCCGGGTTTTTAGTCCGAGACCAAGCTCAGGCGTGAGAATGAGTACTTGGTATAAGTGAGTTATAAATGATAAACGGTAAGCAACAAGTAAAGCGAAATAAAGATTGAGAGAAGTCTATATGGGAGTGTGTGTGTGTGAAAGGATCCCTGTTCATGTGTGTGAACAGTTCCTTTTATACTACCTGTGATTAGCTCCATGACAAAACCCTTTGTGGAAGCTAAGTTGTCTTCTATGTGCAGCACATAAAGCGCTGATAAGCACCCGGCTTGGTCTTTGGGGTCAAAGTTGTCTCTACGTTACTTTGTGGACCAAGCGTCTGTGCTATTCATACTACGTATGTCAGTTGCCAGTGTACTAGCTCTGACGGCCAGTGTACTAGCTCCGATGCAGGCATTGATCTCCCGAGCAGACAGCTCTCCTGAGCAGACAGCTCTCCTGAGCAGACAATGCCTCGTCCTGGAGTAGTTTTATCTTAGGAACATTTGGAGTTAATTGTGATTATCTCCTCCGGAGTATCCGGAGGAGGACATACCTCATCATGTCCCCCCAGTCTAGTATCAATGTACTGCTAAAGAATTGGTACTAGACTTAAAGAAAAGTTTGTCTGGTCATTCGAATTACTCGTTCGGTTAATTGACAGTACCTTCTCGGGCATGCTCGCATGTATTTTTAGAATTATTTCTACTGCACCAAAATCGTGCATAGAATAAAAGGTAAAAATGTATCAGAGTTTTGGTGTGTTGATGCATCGCTTTCCGAGCCTTGTGTAACTAATAGTTTACTCGGGCTAAATGACAAGTCTACCATGGGCTTATTAGGCCCGCGTCATCTAAGCCTCATAGGCCTTGTCTTTACCGGGTAGTATAAATACTACTCTACCTTTCATTTTACCTCTTCATTTTTTTTGTTTTACCAAACACTTTTTTTTTTAACTTATTTTACTGTAGAGTTTGGAAGGTTATTTCCAAAACCCCTTGGCTCATCCATACATCAGTGATTGCTTTTTTACTTTATCATTTATAAATTTGGTCCAACTTGTGAAATATCACTTTGTGTCTACACTTTTCCCTGCACATTACACAAAGCAACAACCAAATAGACCAACAGTTTCAAGTGGGGTTTGACCTCACTGGGAGGTCTCGACTAGTTCGCGTCGATAGGAGGTTTACTTGGAGGTTCTTAGTATTTTGTTTTATTTCGATCGGGGTTTATGGGTTAGTTTCGGTCGAGCTTTGGGTTGGTCTCGATTAGAGTTTTGGGAGAGTTCCCGACTCGACCGAAGGTAAGGAGGAGCTGTCTCGTGCGGAGTTTGGTTGTACTTGATCGAAGCGGTTGTGATTCAATCGAAGGTGGTAACAGCGTTTTGATTAGTAGTCTTGATCGGAGGTTAATTTGGGTTTGTTATTTTGGTCGAAAGTCTCATCCTTTGGTGAGGACGAGCTGTCTTGAGCGTTGGTGAGGGCGAGTTGCCTCGATCGAAGTTGAGGACGAGTCGTCTCGATCAGAGGTACGCTTCTCTTTCTTATTTTTTTGCTTTGCCTTCTCGTAAAATTATATGGGCTGGAACAGATTGTGTATTGAGCTCAAGATAGCAAAAGACCAAAAGTTAATGATAGACTCACTGAGTTTTGTTTCAAGAAGACATGCCACTAATTATATTAAAATATTCATCCCTTTTATCACATGAAATTTGTGGCAATAGTGTAGGACATGTGGTCTTTGACATGCACAGTAGTATAACATAGAAAACACTTTTGTTAAAGTGAGACTTTTTTGTAGTGAGGTGACAATACACTAGTAGGTAGACACTTTATTTCATTTTCCCCATAGGATAATAGAAACTTCATATATATATATATATATATATATATATATATATATATATATATATATATATATATATATATATATATATATATATATATATATATATATATATATATATATATATATATATATATATATATATATGATGTTGGCCAAATGCTCGAAATATCCTAGATCGTAGGTATCTCATCCAAAGGTAACCATCACTTGCTTTAATCTTTTATGAGCAAATACTCTCAATATAAACATTACAATGTGTTATCTCCGTAGATGAGCTTGCTACAATTAAGATATCAAATGAGCCCCATCCTAACTTTCATAATCAATATTTAGCCTTTTACAACCTTTTGTGATTTAATTTTGGCTTATGTGACTTTTTAAACAAGCTCAAGGTTCAATAACCCCAACAGCCTATGTCACCCCATGCACTTTACTCAACTGGTTTAGGTACCTCTTTTTTTTTTTTTTTTTTTTTTTTTTTTTTTTTTTTTTTAGCATTACTTTTTTTTGTTACAATAAAAACTCAAATTGGTTTTCCAAATTTTTTAATTTCTTAAATCTTCTAACAGAGAAGGGAAAAAGTAATACTTGATTTTCTATATACTATTTGTTTCGTAGGGTACCCGAGGTTCATCCGGGAGAGTTCGTTTCGTCCGGATTTTTGACTAGTCCGCAGGTGAGGGTCGTTTTTCCTTCGGAAGTATCTTGTGTTATTTTGTTTGCGCTAAGCGAGAATCGCATATTCCATCTAATTAATGAACAGCTGCGCTCTTGAAGTTGATAACCAGATACAAAATTCCCTTAGAATTGCATCCTCGTGTGCCGATGCCGACTTTCGGTATGTCTGGACCTTTCCAGAAGATGCGATTGGTATTACCTAGGATTTTTGACTTCTCGTGTTAGGGATTCCCCTTTTCCTCATTCTTTTAGCGGTTCTTAACTTTTAATGCACATCTCCCCAGCCACAGTTCCTTTAGGCTTGAATAAAGTATTTACATTCGAGGTCCTTTGCCTAAGTCCAGAATACGGAGCCTACTGCTTGACTTGTTTCGAAAGTTTCAAAATTTCCCAAACAGGGAGATTGGGTTTCTCTTTTGCTAAGCTTAGACACCTGCACCTGTACTGCATGGATGATAATAAGTCTTGTTTGAAGGATTGAGGAAAAGTTCTTCTGATAGACCGAAGGCTATTCCAGACTATATGCCTTTGGGACCATCCAGAGTCCTCTATTCGGATGACTTGCCATTTGTGTTTTAGTAAGGATGATGCGACTCGTTTGGGTCAACAGATTGTGGGGCTTCGGTACATTCCTGAGGTTGTTGTTCTTTCTGGGCTGCGCCGGTATGGAAGTTTCCATTATGTGACCCGGTGGCTTAGACCCGTGATGACTGGTACGGGGGGGAATAGTTTATCTTTCAAGGTGTTTTTCAATTGTAATTGTTTTCTTGTATGTTGGCTAACAAAGATTTCGTTTGAGCTATGAGCATATTCGAGTATTATGACGTATGCCTTTCGTTGATGGTACTGAAGTGAGGGAGGAGTTTCATGATCGAATACCTCTATCCTAAGAAGCGGGTCGTGGATCGGGCTCACAACTGCTCCGGTAGGAACCAAGCTGTTTCCTAGATCCTACTCAGAGGGTTTGCAGCTACCAGCCTAACTCTAGGGGAATCGGCAAGGCTAGGAGCGGCAAGCGAAAACCTCTACTCCCAGTCCGAGGATCCACCATGCGACCAGAGGAACTAGAGTCCAGAGACGAGCATTCTGGAGCAAGACCTCATGAGGCGGCCTGGTGAGGATGAGCTGGCTGATGACGCACATCTCATGATGATGTGATGTATTGCTGATGGGATGATTCTGAGCATGCTGAGGGAAACCCTAGAGGGTGAGTATCTAAACGTGTTTCCCCTTCGAACTTTTGTTAAAGACTGGACTGGACGTGACACACACTTATTATGTCCTCCAGGTTGATGGGTTTCCAAATGTGCTCCATGCTGAGCACGGATCCCTATTAAAGACTGTTGAGTTTGACGCGAGGCAGCTCATGGTAATTCTTTTAGCACTTTTGTGTATATATGTATACTGCAGAATTATGGAGTCTTTTCTTATTCTTTTCTTTCGTACTGTGTGTAGGTACTGCTGAGGACCTATCCGTACTGTTGGGACAGAATGACCTAGGTCGTCGATGATGCTGAGGGTGATGCTAGCGTCCATGCTAGCGAGAGTGACGAGTCTGACTATGGCTGATTTTGCGTTCTGAGTTTAGATGAACAATGAGCCACGAGAGGGGACACCACTGGAGCTGAGTTGGAGGCTGAGTTCTTTTCATCCCCCTGGCCCCTACTATGTGGCCTTATCCTTATGATGATAGTTCTATACGTCAGTTCCTCTTACACTAGAGACTTCAGTGGGATGATCTTCAAGCACCAATGTCTCGGGGTTTTGAAGAAGAAATCTTTGAGGATCCCCAAGCTTGTCGTGAGTTTTGCTCAGGAGCGATTACGCGCGCTTGAGCTCTTCCGGATTGGACGATCTTACTATTGAAACAGCTTTCTGATCGGAGGTGTTCTGACATCGTCTCATGCTTTCATGAGCGCTGATTGAACGGCGCCTTATGCTGGGTCTGATAATATAACCGCTTTTAGCAAAGCTATCAGCAACAGAAAGCTCTCATTAAGTGCCGGCAGATGACTTGAAAGAAGTCAGACCAGTACACGGTTAATGCAATGAGAAGGTAACTGAGCTGACAGTAACTTGATAAGTATGTCGTAAGAGCTGATACGCACGAAAGTTGAGGCTGGGCTTGGTTGATCGACAGTCTAAGTTGAAGATTGTAAAGGCAAGTTTAAAGGAGCTGCAGGGCAACTCTCAGCGGAGTCTGAGTTACACGGGTGGTAAGGATACCATTGCGATCNCGGCGCCAAAATGATAAGGTCGTTTTTAGGTATAGTATATTATCCAAGTAATTTCTCAACGAATAAGAAATACCCGGGTCGTGATCCGTGTGAAGGTGAATGGAACCGTAGTTATCGATTTGTGAATTTGTGTGAAGAAAAGTGAAATAAAAAAGATTGTGTTGATTTTTAAAACTACAATTAAGGAAATACGTAAATAACTCACTTAATTAAAGCAAACTAATTAAAACGTAAATTAAACGTAATTAACGCGAATCCCGGGCTAATCCCGAGATTTAAAAGCAACTAATAAAATTAAAAGGGATATGGGGTAAAACTAAATTTTATAAAATCCTAAATGAAATTAAAAACTTTTTGAAAAATTAAAATTATATATTTTTGTTTTCTTTTCTTTAATTTAAATTAATTAAAAATCTTTTTGTATTTTTGTTTAGGAATTAAATAGTAAATAAATTTGACAATTAACTAAAAAAATGAAAATTTAATTTTATAAAACCTAAATTAACTAAAAACTATTATTTAAATTAAATTAAAATTTCTTTTTGTCTTTTTGTGATTTATTATTAATTAAAAAAGATTTAAGATAATTTAAATTCTAATTAATCTATTAAAAGGAATTAAATTGCAATATTTAAGAAAAATGAAAAATAAAAATTTTTAAGTTCTGATTTAACTAAACACTAATTTTAAAAATAAAAATATTTTTTTTTGGATTTCTCTTTAATTAATATTAATTAAAAGCTAATTAAAATGATTTAAAACTAACTTTAATTAAAAGAAATAGCAAATGAACTTAGTTAATTATGAAACTTTTCTGGAAATTCAAAAATGTTATTTGGATCCTAGGAAAAATAAATTAGACAGATTAATAACGCTAAATAAGCAGTAGGACTAATAAGCAGTTTGAATAATGCTTATTAATAAGCACTACAGTAACAAATAAGCTTTAAGTGATCACAGATGGTTAAATCAAAATGAATAAGCATAAAACAACTTATTACAGACAGATAAGCACATGAATCATCTCAATAAGCACATTAGCAGTTGCAAGCATTTAGACAGAAACATGCAGAAATAGTCCATTTTAAGCAGTCAATTAAGATGTCCAATAAGCTGATTTTGTAAAAGTTATGGGGGCAAAAGCAAGTACACCTAGCAGAGAACACAAAAACACAAAAAGCCCTAATTTCTAACCACTAATTGAACTCTAATTAGACCCTGATTCAGACCACTGTAGCAACTGTGTGACTGCAGCAGTTGACTTCTCTATTAGCTTTCTAAGTTTGACTAAGTTCAATTTAAGCAGATTATATCTATCCCTAGGTGTGTATTAAGCTTGATTAAACACTAAATACAGATACACAAACACAAAACACAAAGAATCACCAATCACAGATGAACAGTAGCATGTATCAAAAGCAACAAAGAGATTGAGAGCAAATTTTGACTTTCTACTAATTAACCTACTGTATTATGCTACTTTTACTCTAAACTTACCCTATGTGAGTTAACTAAACCAGCAAATTCAAGAAAGAACCACACAAACTCAGCTACACATTATCTACCAAACACTCCTATAAGTGATTTCAAGGAACTGTTATGTAGCAACAATGAGATTCAAGCCTCCAAACCAAACCACAACCTCATACTATGATCCATCCCAGTCAAAGTAACTCACAAACACAGATCTCAGATCTTAGAACAAAGCAAATTCACTTATGCAGATATGAGCAGCTATGTAACAGTATCAAGCTAATTTCATTCAAATTCAAGCAGACTAACTAGGTATGATGCATACTACTTATACCAAGCATAAACTACTCTAAACAAACAACCATAAGCAGTAACAAACAAACCAAAGACAGATCTAAACTATATTATACCAAATTGAGAGGAAATAAAAAAATGAGCAACTCACAATTATTTTCCTCCTCAGCCACAATTGAGGAGGATTCACTAAGCTTGCCTGTCTTTAGACAGGCTAGAGGCTTCCCTTTCTCCTCCTAGACCATCAATCCAAGCTAGATTCACCATGTTCATCATACAGTTGACTTTTTGTTGACCACTATGAAGATTCTTGAACTTTTGAATGAATTAACTACTAACAACCTCACAAGAGCTATGTAAGCTAGTATAAGGTGTAATAAACTAGAAAAAAGCTTAGATGTAAGCTAGAATAAAGAAAAGTAAACATCTTTTTGTGTTTTTTAGTGTTTTTCTTCTTTTTTTTTTGTGTTTTTATGAAGGTTTTTAGAAAAGGTAAAAAGGTTTAAGTTCTAAAAGCTATAAACTGCTTAACAAAAGAGATTCAAGCAAAAAATAAGCTAAGTTAACAAGCTTTAAGCTAAAACGTAATTTAGATAATTATACTAAAGCATTAATTTAAAACATTAAACAAAGAACTTCTATTAATAAACTCGAATTACATTACTTAAAAAACAAAAAGGCAGCATTTCATTACATAAAAACTACACACTAAACATGGTGAAATGAGGGGGCTTATATAGCCGAGCTCAAGGTGAGGGGTCTAGGGTTTGTGAAGCTACTAGAAGCTCAAATCTTGGCCACTTATCCTTGTTCTTATCCAGAGTGTCGACATTCGATCCATTCTTAGCCATATGATGGATCCTTATCTCCTTTCCACGTTGCTTCATCCAATCAGGGCTCTGGGAAGGTCCACGTGTGATGGGAAATGACAACATAGTGTCTGACATGTCAGAGTTTCCAGAAGGAGTCATCCTCGTACTAAGAATCTTTGGTAAAAATGAGAGGTGCAGGGTAAGACTCTGTTTTAGCTATGGCGGGTAAATGGGGTAACAGGGAAGGGGGGGTAATAATTTTTTATGTGTTTCATTGGTGGGTCGGGTTTGGGCTAAGGTTTATAATAAGGGGAGTGGGTTTATAAAAGGGTGGATGGGCTTGTGTTTCCATTGGGCCAATAGTAATGTGTAATGGGAAATGAGATAATGGGTTAAAGTGTACATATGGGTTAAAGGGTATATATGGACCCGGTTTAGGTTAGCAATTAACTTAGGGACCAAAAGTGTTAATTTTGAATTTATGAGGACCCAAACTGTCATTTTTCATTAATAGTTTCCAAAGACCATTTGTGGCATTCTTTGATGGTTGAGGGACCTTTGATGTCAAACCTTCAAAATAATCTTCAAAAGGACCATTTGTGACATCTTTGCAAACTTGGAGGACCAAATGTGTAACTTTCTCAAATTATGATCCAAGGGTCTCTTTTGCCATTTCTGAAACTTTGAGGATGACTTTGGGTATTATGAGCTCGAATTTGACCACTAGCTTCCCCGGCTCTGGTTTTAGACACTTTTCCAAATCCCGTGCTCGTTTTGTCATTTTCTTGTGATTTTTCGTCTTTTCTTATAAATCCATGCCTGCACATTCAAAAACACAAAAACACAAGTATTTGGCATTTATGGGTTAGTTTTTGGTCTATTTGGTCGGGTTTTGGTCAATAAAAGGTATGTGTATAAACACATACCAAAATCCCCCAGACTAAGGTATTGCCGTGTCCTCACGCAATGTAATCACGTCACGCTTTTGAGATAAATAATTTAGAAACTCTTTTTACTAACTTTGAAAAGTAGCAAGATCGTTCAAAAGAGATTTCATAATCATTTATTCCCTAAAACGCCCCGTTTACCCATTTTATTTAACGTACTAACTTTACACTACTATTTTTGTATTTTTATATTTTTCATACTTTATTCTTGTGACGGTATGTTGACTTTCATTATTTTTGCAATAACGTTTAGGGTCAAAAAGTAGAAACACGTCTCATAGAGACGTGACCATAAGGATAAAGTTCGTCATCCTTGATTTTTCACAAGTCCCCAAACTAAGCTTAAAAACGAGATAACAGCCTACTTACAAGTTAGATGCTAACGCTACTCATGGTAGTTACTTGTGTAATAACTTCTCGCTCCCATTTTCCTATTTTTTGTATCTACTTATTTTATTTTTGTGAGAGAAATGAATTTCTTCATAAACATCTCGTTTTCATAATTATTAGTCCGATAAAGATACTAAATTAAGAGGCTAAGTAGTTTTCGATCTTCTCTTAAGAATCGTTGCCTTAAAAATGAGGTCCACATCAAGGAATTAGGATACAAACTAACATATACATCAATGAATCAACTCATACATAATCAAAGACATTAGTTGCGGAGTACCTTCACGTGCACATCATGCGCCCGATCTAGGACCGTCCACATGCACATCACGCGCCAACAACTTTTTTTCTTACAACAATAGCACTAATCAATCCATACTTTTTTTTTATAATACTTTTCTCTTGCCTTAGTAACTTCTCGACCCCGAACCTTCACGGTTTCAGTCCAAGACCTACCGCCAACTGCCAGGGTTGGAATCTAGGATCCAAGGCCCGATCTCAATCCGAAGTCTTAAAGCACCTTAGCTCATACGAATACCGGGCTTTAAAGGGTAGCTCCGAAACCACATACGCATAACGTAATACAATACAATACAACTCAAAATGGCGTGTATCCTTGATGTGTACCCAATTTTTAAAGCAAAGATTCTCTTAAGACGACAAAAAACTAAATTTCGCCTAAACGTAACATCTTTAATTATTTATACACATAATATGGGGTGAGACAATTTGGTGGGAACAAAAAGCCACAAGTACCTACGATGAGCTCTAAAGAGAACCAACTACTCCACGCCTAGCATCTAACTTCTAAATAAACTCTATCATTTCTCGTTCTCCGCAAATTTAAAATCTCAAATAATGAGATCCGCGGATGCTTAGCCGATAATCAAGCCACGCATATATAAAGTCAAGTACGGAAGCCGACAAAAGAGTAGCTCCTTGTGTACAGGACTAGCAAAAGCTTTTATGATCATCATTGGTTAAGGGAACAAGCTAGGGCTCAACACGCCCGGATCAAGTCAAAATTTTATTCCTGGAAAGTCAACAAGGTGTCAAAACACTTATTATATTTTTGCACATCTTTTTCAACTTTTTCACAATTTTTTTTTTGTGCTTTTTCACTTCATTTTCATCATTTTTTTTTCTTTGAAATTTTTCAAATTTTTTTCAATTTTTTTGATTTTTTAGGAAAAACGGGGTTGCGAGAGTAAACGGCTAAATGAAAGTGCAAGGCAAAAGTCAAATCGAAGATTCAACCCCCCCCCCCCAGACTAAAGGTAAACATTGTCCTCAATGTTTCAAAGGTAAGGGTAATCCTAACAAAAATCTAAGGCCGTTTATTAATTATGCCAAATAGATAAACGTTAGTCGATAAGATTAGGATATATAATGTGGATCTCCTTAAGCAATGAAGAATGATACTCGAGTGGAGAGAATGACAAAACCACGAGCACGAGAGTAATCATAATTCGGGACAATCCTGGACAATCACAAACAACCACGAAAACACGAGAATGGAAGAGGTCGCCCCCCTCACGTTATTTTATTAGAAATAAAAAAGATAGATGGATAAGCATGGGGTGCCTCCCACGAAGCGCTTGTTTTTGATTACCGAGTCACAAAGCTTGACTCGATCCCCGAATTCAGTCGTCCTTGGGGAGAGCTTGGAGGTTAAGGACACCATTGGGTGGTTTGTCCCCTCCGAAGTAATGTTTAAGTCGATGACCGTTCACCTTAAAATTGTCACCATTCGGTTGAGCCAACTCAACGGTGCCATAAGGAAATACTTGGGTAATGGTGAACGGTCCAGACCAACGGGATTTAAGCTTGCCCGAGAAAATCTTCAATCTAGAGTTAAAAAGAAGGACTTGATCTCCAACATTGAATTCACGGTTTTTAATTTTAGCATCATGAATCCTTTTCGTTTTCTCTTTGTAGATCAAAGAATTCTCATAGGCTTGATCACGTAACTCGGCCAATTCATTCAATTGCACTTTACGATGATCACCCGCGGTTTGAAGGTCAAAATTAGCATGCTTCAAGGCCCAATAGGCCTTATGTTCTAATTCAATGGGCAAGTGACAAGCCTTCCCGTACACCAACTTATAAGGAGTACACCCGATGGGGGTTTTGTAAGCGGTACGGAAGGCCCACAAAGCATCATCTAACTTATCGGCCCATGAGGCACGATTCTCTCCTACGGTCCGTTCTAAAATCCTTTTAAGACCACGATTGGACACCTCAACTTGACCGCTCGTTTGCGGATGATACGCGGTACTTAGACGATGGGTAACTCCATACTTAAGCATAACTCTGGCAAATTGGTCATTACAAAAATGAGTACCGCGATCACTAATAATAGCACGAGGTGTCCTGAATCGGGCAAACAAACTCTTCAAAAACTTAACCACAACTCGGGCGTCGTTGGTAGGGAGCGCCTTCGCTTCCACCCATTTAGACAAGTAATCAACGGCCACGAGTATATACTTATTCCCTCTCGAAGACGGGAATGGACCCATAAAATCAATACCCCAGACGTCAAAGATCTCACAAACTTGAATAGAATTTTGATGTATTTCATCTTTTTGAGAGATTTTTCCTTGACGCTGGCAAGAATCACAAGACTTCACCAAGTCTTGTGCATCCCGATATATCGTCGGCCAATAGAAGCCGGAATCAAAAACTTTCTTGGCGGTGTAGTTGGCACCATGATGGCCCCCCGTGGGTCCACTGTGGCATGCCATAAGTATGTCATCGGCTTCCTTGCCATGAACACACCGTCGTATGATTTGGTCGGCACAAACTTTAAACAAATAGGGATCGTCCCAATAATAGTGCTTAACGTCCTTAAAGAATTTCTTCCTTTGTTGGGACGTCATCCCTTTTCGAATGAAATTCCCCGCATGGTAATTCGCAAAATCGGCGAACCATGGGGTACTTTGGTCATGTGATAAACTCCCAAGTGTCTCGAGAGGAAATGTCTCGGTGATTTCCTTTTTCTCGAGATCACTTTGATGGGGGTTTTCGAGTCTAGACAAATGGTCGGCGGCTAGGTTCTCCGCTCCTTTCTTGTCACGAATTTCGACATTGAATTCTTGAAGAAGGAGAACCCACCGCATCAATCTTGGCTTAGCGTCTTGCTTTGCCATTAGGTATTTTAAGGCCGAATGATCCGCATACACTATGCATTTTTTGAAAAGAAGGTAAGGTCGAAACTTTTCAAAGGCATAAATGACGGCTA